>JAODAL010022132.1:0-65437 GCA_025379985.1 Phyllomedusa bahiana | reverse complement strand
AAAAAAACACCTATTTAAATGTATACGGATAATAAAAGGTGTTTTTTGCAGCTATAAATACACCCGCAATGACTAGAAAAGTTCTGTATCCTATTGCAAGCAAAAAATGGGTCTTTGAACAGAGCTGGGCTGTGTCAAACTGAAAAACACGTAATTAAATTGTGTACGGATAATAAAACGTGGTTTTTGCACCTATAAATACACCTGCGGTGACTACAAAATTGCTGTATTCAAATTTAAGTGCAAGGTGGCTCTATGAACAAAACTGGGCTACACCAAAGTAAAGAAAAACACCTATTTGAAATGTATATGGATAATAAAAGGTGGTTTTTGCAGCTATAAATACACCTGCGGTGACTAGAAAAGTTCTGTATCCTATTGTAAGTAAAAAATAGGGTTCATTGAACAAAGCTGGGCTGCGCCAAAGTGAAAAACACGTAGTTAAATTGTGTACGGATAATAAAACGTGGTTTTTGCACCTATAAATACACCTGTGGTGACTAGAAAAGTTCTGTATCCTATTGTAAGAACAAAGTGGGTCTGTGAACAAAACTGAGCTGCGCCAAAGTGAAGAAAAAACTAATTAAATCGTGTACAGATAATAAAAGGTGAGTTTTGCACCTATCAAGTACACCTGCAGTTACTAGAAAAGATCTGTATCCTAATATAAGTGCAGGCTGCGCAAAATACAAGCTAATATTTCACCAAAAACTGGTCAAAAACTGTTAATAAAAACCCATTTCAATGCAGGGTCAAAGCAGAGTCTGGGCAGCACAATTATCCACTCTCCTTTCAAAGCCTGTCCTGCCCTCCACCTGTCTGTCTGTGTTTCGCCGCCGCACCCCCCCCCCGGCCCCTCTCCCCCGCGGCTGTACAGCGCTAATGCTCCTTTAAAATTCTCAGCCTAAGTAACTAAAAATTGAAAATCTCTAATCTACCTAAATTCTAATGTTCACAGCTAAAAGCATAGTTGTCTGTGTGAACAAAGAGAATAGTTTCGCTGAGCTGTTTTGAGAGAGACCGAGCACACGTCCTGCTCTTATGAGACACAGACACACACTGATCATGAACAGGAAGGGCTGTTCTATGTAAAACGAGGTCATGTGATTTTTCTAGCCAATCACAACCATACACATCCCAGTCATGACGTTGCATACCCAACTCACCCTGTTCTATTCTCTAAGCTGATTTGCTGGCCGCCAAAATGACAGGAAGCGCCGAAAATGTCGCGATATTAATAGATTATGCGCAGATTTTAACCCAAATTATCGCGTGATCGAGAA
Organism: Phyllomedusa bahiana; assembly: GCA_025379985.1. Taxonomy (NCBI): domain Eukaryota; kingdom Metazoa; phylum Chordata; class Amphibia; order Anura; family Hylidae; genus Phyllomedusa; species Phyllomedusa bahiana. The sequence continues at coordinate 64,154 of JAODAL010022132.1, read as the reverse complement.
AATCCGATCAACATAAAAACCGTGCCGATTTCAACTTTGTCGATAATAATCACTCAACACTAAGTATGAGGCACATCATACAAATGCAAAAAGTTACTGGATACGGGGAGAATCCTTGACTTTTCTGATTTTGAAGTGCTTGGAACAAATTGCAGCATCTCGGGAAGGGCACCAATCAAGTGTTCTTTGCAGTTTCTATGTAAAGGATAACTAAAACAACAGTGCTGAGGTTGGAAAGTGCACGACAACAATCATAAACATATTATTTCCTCCTGCTGTGGATTACAGAGGCTTTCAGTTTTCTATCACAGTTTAAAGACTCCTCTCCAGTGAGTTGTGACTAGAAATACTTTAGGTTAAAAGGATTAGTTTCATACTGTAGATCTACAGTGTGATATACTAGATTGAAATTGCTAACAGACAATTCCAGTCAGTTTTGAAATATTAATTTTAAATCATATACACTATAACATGGAATGCATTACATTAAGCATTACGACATGTTTTCAGTGTGCTCTCAATATTTACTCTGACACAATTCTTTACCTTCATGTCTAGAATTGTCATTAAGCGCAAAGGTTCCTGTATTTACAGAGATAATAAATGTTATAAGCAAGGAAAGCACTTGGCACAATTAAAACATTTATAAATGTTGGTAAATGCAAGGCTGCTGGAGTGTACCTAGTGTTTCGGATGCCTGGGGCATACATTGAAATGTTCCCATCAGCAGTCGGAGTGGGGGGAGAGAAAAAAAATCTATATTCTCTCATATGTGGAAATATGTGTATAGAATTTAATAAAAACTCTAAAGCGCATGCTGTGCACAATCTGCAGTGTATTGCTTACCCACAGATAAATTACATGTCTGTAGGTAAGTAGCTACACATGAGTAAGGATTGGTAATTGATCCAAAGCATATACGTTGTATTTTTGTGTGGCTGTAAATATTTTTATGGATAGAAATTATTAAGCTTCAGATGTTAGTCAAGGTGAAATAAAAGTTAAGTTTTAGAGGTACTGGATTCCCTTTTTGTAGGCATTTCAAGCCTACATTGATTTCGCAAGATCCAACTTGGCATCTTCTTTTCTATATACTTTGCAGATTTCTGAGAAATCTGATTTGCCTCCATAATGATGTAGTGAGCTGATACATTTAAATATTTTTTTTCTGTGCTAGATAAGTTACATATAATATCTTACTACCTGCACTTACTACATTAAAATAATCATCTCACTTGGCTGTTTCATAGAGAAGCTTTCATTCATGCATCCTGTTTCTTCCTGGTCAGGCTGTGGGTAATTAGCATATCAGCTCTGGTATTAGAGCACGTTCACACGGCTTAAAATGGGCCGTATTTCGGTCTGTAATTACGCGCTGAAGTGCGCAAATTACGGGCTCAAAACGGCCCATTCATTACGGTAATTCACAGTTCTCATAGAGAACTATGGATTACGTCTCCTCTCCCTGCCCGGCGGCTTCGCGCCGCTAGCAGTGATTGTCTATGGGCCGCCCCCCCGCTCACTCCCCCGCTCCCGCCTCGCCCCCATCCACATGGCGTAATTGCAGGGCGAAATTACGCCCCCCAGTAAGCCTGTAAAACCTGCCTTAAAAAGTTCTGCTAATTAACATTAGATAAAAAATCTCCTGCTCTCATGTCCAGAGAAGCTTCAGAGCTAAAGCAACCAGTAGAAATTAGTCTTCTTTGTTTGTAAAATCAGTTAACAGTCTAGCTGCTGAGATCATCTCTACTATCAGATAAGACAAACAGCAGGGGAGAGCAGGGCAGAGCAGGTCAGTAACTAGAGACGAGCGATATTATCAGCAAAAGTTGAAATCGGCACGATTTTTAGGCTTATTCAGAAATTTCCGATCACGCAATAGTTTAGGTGACAATCTTACAGATAATATATTACTATCGCGCCATCTTCAGCGTTTCCTGTCATTTTGACTGTTTGGATGTACAACGTCTCCACTTTGCGGTGTATTGATCTCATTGGCTACAAAAATCACGTGACCTCGTTTTATCTATGCAACTGCATTTTCTGTTCAGCTTATTTTCTGTCTATCACACTTCACAGCAGCACGTGTCTGCGTTTAACCCCTTCCCGACATAGGACGTATGCATACGCCTTAGCGGGACGTGACTTCCCGCAAATGGACGTATGCATACTTCCTAGCGATCGCGCGGGCTTGCGGGCGAGCCGCGCGCGATCGCAACATGGGACCAGCTGTATATTACAGATGGCCTCATGCCGTATCACCCGCGGCTGGAGTGAGCTCCGGCCGTGGGTGAAAAACGCTTCATTACCGCAGCCTGTCATGGCTGCGATAATGAAGCCGCAGAAAGGAGGAGTGAGTTCAGCAGCGATCTCCTACCTGATGGCCGGGGGAAGTGAAGGCACCCCCCGGGGTCATCTGTACGTAAACATGCCCGCAATGATTGTGGGCATGTGACGGGGTAGTTGTCAGGCGACCATACACATTACTAACTGTGCACGGCCTGTTTTCTAACAGCAATCTGAATGATTGCTGTTGAAAAAAAAAGAAAAAAAAAGGGAAAAAAAAAGTAAAAATAAATGTAAAAAGTTAAAAAAAAAAAAACCAAAAATAAAAAAAAACACGTACACCCCCTTTTTTCCCCCTTTAAAAAACCCCAATCGCCCCAAAAAAAGATCAAAAAAAAATAAAGTCCCCAATTTGGTATCACTGCGTGCGAACGACCCACCCTATAAATCTGCATTTTTAATTAACCCACGGTGAATGCCGTAAAAAACAAAAAACAGTCCAGAATTGGATTTTTGTACACCCTGCAGCACATAAAAGGGAAAAAAAAAGGCGATCAAAAACCATAAAAATGCCAAAGTTGTCCCAAATTAAACTTCAGTTCATCTCGCAAAAAAAAGCCCTTTACACGTCCTGATAAGAAAAATAAAAAAGTTATGGCTCCGAAGACGCGATGAAAAAATTTATTTAACACAATAAAAAACTTTTTTTTTTTTAAAGGCTTTCAAATTAAAAAAAAACTATATAAATGGGGTATCCCGGGAACGATGACCAGAGAGTAAGCTAACTTTGGGATACTGCTAGATACTGCGGGTGAGCGCTTTAAAAAAAAAAATAAAAACACTACTAGGATTGCATATTTTCTTCCCCCTCCCTTCAAAAAAGGGAATTTAAAACTATCAAAAATCTTTCCCCCCAAAAATTTATAAAAAAAAAACGCCCAATTTTTCCCGCAAAAAACAAGCCCATACACAGGCCGTACACAGAAAAATAAAAATTTAGGGGCTCTCAGCATGGCGATACAAAACGTGTTTTTTTTTTTTGAATAAAAGTTTTTTTTTTGGTAAAAGCATAAAACTAAAAAAAATACAAATTGGGAAACGCTGTAATCGATCGACCTGCTAGTAATACTATATCAGTTATACTAAACGGGACCGCGTTAAAAAAAAAAAATAAAAAACACTACCGGGAAGCTGTTTTTTGTTCAAAAGCCTCAAAAAAACCCTTAATAAAAAGTGATCCAAGAGCAACCCCCCCATAAGGGTACTAAATAAAAACCAATAAATCCCACAAAAAACAAGCCATAATCAGCTCCGATACAAGAAAACTAAAAAACGAGGCAACAGAAAGACAACAAAAAAACGAAATTTTTTTTATAGACCTATTTCTATTGTGTAAAAGTAATAAAACAAAAAAAACTAAAAAATCTATATCTTGCAATTGTACCGGGAACCCCAAGTAAAGAAATCCGCATTTATACTCACGGCGATCGCTGTAAAATTGAAGCCCAAAAAACATGCGGAATTGCGTTTCCCCCATTTTTTATAGCCCAATCAAAAAAAAAAAAAAACTTTGGAACCCTTTTCACCCAAAATGTAAATACACCCCTATTTTATAGGCCCTGCAAAACCCCAAAAGGGGTGACTTTTGGAAAGGTTTCACCTTTCTGGTACTTTGGGGACTTTTTAAATGCACATGGCCCCACCAAAATCTGCGTTTCCCAAAAACCAAATAGCCTCCCCCCCCTTTTTTCCAAACTGCCCCCCCTGGGCCCCAAACGCAGTTTACAAAACCCCCATGAGGTATTGCCGAAATTGGAAGAAAATTTCATAACAAGGTTTTTGGGTCTTTTTACCCGGATGCCTTGTAAAAATTAAACATTTTTCAGCTAAAATACAGATTTTTGGAAAAAAATATTTTTTTTCATTTTTTACAGCCTAACCTAAAAAAATGGGGGACACAACCCTTTGGGGGCAATGCTCACACACCCCCGGATATATTACTTTAAGGGGTGTATTTCCAAAAGGGTCTTTTTTTTGGGGTTTTATTAAATTTTAGCACCCTTTTGGCATCGCAAACCCCAAAAGGCCCCCCAAAAAATTTGTAAAAGAAAAAGAGATCCCAAGTCCCTAGGGGGCCCTCCTATTCGGGGGTTGGGGGTTGAGCCCAAAAAAATGCCTAGGCCACATATGGATACTCTGAAAACGGCAAATCTGGGGGGAAAATAATTTTAAATTGCTTTCCTGATGACATTTACCGTATTCTTGTAAAAAATGTATAAAATTGAAAATCCTCAAAAAAAAATTAAATTTAAATTTTACTTTCACTTTTCTTAATTCCCCGTGAAAACCTAATGGGTTAAAAACTTCCCAAATGCGTTTTGAATACTTTTAAGGCTGTAGTTTTTTCTTAGATATGTCATTTATGGGGGGAAATCAAAAAAATAGGTCAATCAAAGTCCCCGTTAAACTGGACGGCCCCAAAAAATGTATATTTCAAATTTTGTTGAAAAATTTGAAAAATTACTCAAAAAGTCGAAAAAAAAAAAAAATCATTAAAAAAGATGCCCCAAACACAGCAGACATAAGGTAGAAATGCTAGTTTTAACAAAATTTGAGGGAAAACTATCTGTCTACATGCAAAATTTTTTGAAGTTTAAATTGGGAAATTTTTAAATTTTTCACATTTTTTGATTTTTTAACAAAAAACAACATTTTTTGACCCAAAATTTCTTTCAAACTAAAGCACAAGTGCACAGAAAACAGTCTCTGAATCACAGGAAGGAAAAAGGTTTTAAAAAGTTAAATTTTCCTAAATACACATGACAAATTTAAAAAAAGGGGGTCTATCAAGAGGCCAAACTGGTCCGGCAGTAAGGGGTTTAAAACCAATAGCTGTTTTAACAGCTCTGAGAGATAGTCTCTTCTAATACAAGAAACCCCCCCTCTTAGCTTTTGAAAAGATTAGATTAAGAATTTTACTGCTTATTTAGTTAAGAAAGTTTTAATGATATCTTCTGGGGTGTCCGCCCCGGGCGCGGGGGGGGGTGGGGGGGGGGGGGACTGCGGGGGGGAGGGGGTGTGGGCACAGGAAGGCTTTTGAAAGGAAGGGAGAATTTCGCACTCAGGGTTCTGTGACCTTGAAAGAAAAAACATTGTTTTTTTAAACCACTTTTTTGGCCAGCAAAATTGTCCCTATTTTTTTCATTCTATTTCAATCACTGTGTGTCAGGTTCCCAAAAACCCGGAAACTTACCCATAACTTTTAAATAGTTTTATTGAAGCCTTTCATCTGTTTTTCCCAAAGAGCTCAATGACCCTATCGGTTTTTAAAAATATTTTTTTATAAATTTCGCCTGTTGCATGGTGGAAAAGGCCGCCATATTTTAAACCTATATATTCATAATCAAAAAATATCAAAAAAAATGATGGTTTTAAAATAATACTGCCTTCGCTTTTTTAATTTTGGGTCATGCAGTTTAAGGTCATGCTGTGTACAGACAGGGATATGAATAGTCCCGTGACTTTTTTTTTGTGACTCTTTTTCCAATTGTCTTGTCTAAGATGTAGGGATGATCCAGTTTCCTTTGTGGATGTTAATTCCCCGCTTCTCCCCCCGTTTGGGTTTTAAAAATGAGGGGTTGTTCCTTCCAAGACTTTATTGGCATCGGCGATATCTATTTTGCTATCGCAGATAATTCTGATATCGACAATCGATCCCCATAACGGGAGTTAAACAATCGCTCATCACTAACATTTAACCCAGAGAACTTGATCACTCAGAGCTGATAAAATCACTTTTACCTCCTCAATAAAGAAAAATAAACAAAGCAATATATTTGAAAAACGTCTTCATTAACTGTTCCCTATATGTTGAATGCTAATCTTTGTAGTGAGACAACCCCTTTAAACATACATTATAGAGTGCAATATTTTTTTTATGTGACAATAATATCATAGAAGATACTACACCTATCCTAACTGTGGTTTTACTCTGATTAACTAAAAACAAAACATTTTGAAACGATGTGCACACTGTAGAAAAAAAAGTTTTTTTCATCAGTTTTCTGAAATGCATTGCGTAAGTGGAACATGTAAAAATATGCAGGGGTTGTCATATTTTTGTTTATTTGCCATGCCATGCGGTCAGGGAAGGGCACTAATTGAGTTGAGTTGCTCAGAAATAATGCAAGCTTGACTGTAATACATTATAACAATGCTAGATTACAAAATTGTCTGACTGTGGAATTAGTGTTAAAGGTGGAGCTTCCTATTGGATAAAGTGAAAAGGTTTCAGATCTGGAAAGATTCTCAAAAGGGGCTAGTGTTATAAAATAAGCACATAAAGGTTATTACTTTTGGTTGGATCAAATTCAGATATTAAAATGCTTACAGAAAATACTTTTTAGTTTCACTAAAGCAGATGAGTCATATTGCTTACCAGAAATCTGTTCCCTATGTATTGCTACAGATTTAATGTTGGGCTAAATCTATGAGCAGAGTTTAAAGAATTTTCACTTCTTTCTCCTAAACCCCACCAGAAACTTTAAAAAGGGTTATATTTAGAGATGGGCGAATTGATTCTAACGAAGTGGAATTCGTTTAGAATTTCAGGAAAACTTCGGTTCTGAATGAAGTCGAAGTTTGGGGTACTTCGGGTGAACGAAGTGTGCTTTTCATTGATAAAATGACTGCGAGCACATGGCGTTACATGGGGCAAAGAACTCTGGCAGGAAGAAGGGCATAGTCTGCAAGACATGTGCAGAGATGAAGCCAATCAGAGACCGGCGGGATTCTGTGACGTCACCGCACTATATAAGTCCGGGCGCGACGCTGAGAGCTCACACTCCTCTCACTGTACTGATCAGGGAAGGTGCTGCCGCGGCTGATTGTTGCTGAAGAACTGATTTTTATACAGCGATTTTTGTGGGGTATCTCAGCTGGTCTCAGAGACTTCTTCTCTTAAACGTTCATATTTCTAATTTTTTGGGGATTATTGGATCCTGATAATCCAGTGTGCGTCCACTGCAGCTGCATATACTTTTATATCCTATCTGCTCAAGCGCACTGAATATCCAAGGGGGATTCTAAGCACAGTTCCTGTTCGTATTCATAATAAGAAACAGCGTTTTTTACAATAAAAATACCACTTCATTTTTGGCTCTGCTCAATTCTTGGCGCAATTTACATAAGGGGTTATTTAAGCGTTGTTCTTTCAGCTGTGGTGACTCAAGAAACCGTCATTTTACCGCCAAAATATATACTTTTTCCTGTAGCTAATTCACAGCTAAGGTTAATTACAAATTTTAGCTCTTGACCTGTGGCCGTAAAAAATGCCGCATGTAACACGTACAAAGCTAGTAGTCTTGTGGTGGGCCTCAATTTAATTTTGGCACAATTTCATTCAGGGGGTAAATTAAGTGTTGTTTTTCATGATGTGGTGACTCAAGGACAACTCGTAAATTTTCACGCACAAAATACACATATAATTTTTTTCCTTGTTAGCCTAATTCACTAGCAAAGGTTTAATTACAATTTTTTCTCTTGTTGTTGTGGCGTAAAAACACCGCATTGTAACATGTACAAAGCTAGTAGTTTGTGGTGGCTCAATTTTTGGGCAATTTATATCATGGGGTTAATTAAGCGTTGTTATTCAGTGTGGTGATTCAAGAAAACCGTAATTGTTCCCCACGCCAAACTATATTCATTTTTCCTGTAGCCTATTAACAAGCAATAGGTTAATAACAATTTTATCTCTTGGTGTGTGGCGTATAAAACACCGCTTTGTTGTAACATGCTACAAAAGCTAGTAGTTGTTGGGCTCAATTCCTTTGGCGCAATTTACATCACTAAGGGGTTAATAAGTATTTTTTCTGCGTTTCACTCAGTAAAAGAAACTTTCTTTTTCACCGCCACAGAATTAAATTTGTAGCATAATATCATGATACGACAGGTTAAATTAAGCCTTTAAATTCCAGTAAAAATACACAGAGTTTTTATACGGCACATACTAGTCAATTTTTCCTGCCATTTGTGGGGGGAGCGCAATTTATATCAAAGGGTTACCCTAGCTTCCTTAGTGGGTTCATTAGCGGATTGTCAAATAAAGGGTGTGTATTTATTCAATATTAAGATATCTTTCATCAAACGTGTTGTACCATTTAGAAACAAACAGATGTCAAGAAAGTGAGGTGGCAGGCTCTTCGCCTGCCAAGTGGCAGAGGCACACAAAAATTCGTGGAGCAGGCCCAAGGTACGCAGCACTGCAAATGGGGACGTCGCAGCGCGGAGTCAATCGGTGATAGTCTCAACTGCAGCTGTCATTTTTAGCGGGCCGGTGTGTGCTGACTAGCAACCCAAAGGGTTTTGGATTGTTGGCTAGGTCATCCAACTTTCCCTACCATATGACATCATGAAACACCATGCCAAGAGTCGGTGGGGAGGGAAACGTTCAGACACAACCCATAGTTGGCATGGCTCCGGGGGGAGCAGGTCAGCGGCCCCTCACTGTCTCAAACCCACATCTGTACGAATCCGGTTCCCTCAGCCAGAGATCTAACTATGTGGTCTGGGCTCAAAGACTCCATTATATAGCGAAGGATGAACAATTTTTAGAGGAGGAAGTCAGCAGCTACTTGGGCAGCCGAAGAAATGGGGCCAATTTCCCCTGCTTCTGCAAGTGGCGGGCAAAGTATAGATGTTGAGTGTGGTCATGGTTAGGTCTTGTATGTGAGGGGGTATGACTCTGCATTAAAAAAAAATTTTTTTTTTTTTGATCCAAGGGACCGGTGATGAGGACTGCAGTGACGATGAAACACAAATAGATGATGGATGTACCGTCCGCACTGAGGGAAGCCGGTGTGTCGGCAAGGGCTTCAAATCGTCATGAGAACGAGGGCACGTCTTCAGCTTGCGCGTCAGGCAGCGGCGCAGCCAGCAAGTGGGTGTAGGTGGGCCGGGATGTTGATGTCAGCAGATAGCAGCATGTGTTGAGGTGGGAGCCAACGCGGCACGGGGTAAAAAAACCCAGCTTCGCAGGTCCAAGATAGTAGCGGAACAGGGGCTCAGCGAAAGGCACAGACAGGGCAGGCTGTTTGTCACTCAAAGTGCGGAGCGTTGGCGGTAAAAATCTGATACTCGCGGGTTGTGGGGAGTTCTTTGCTAAGACACCGGAGGAGCCGAATATGGGTATATGTAGAATCTGTAAGCAGAAGTGAAGCGTGGCCAGGGAGCTAACGTTGGCACCGGCCCTGCTCAACACATGCAGCGTCACCATCCGGTGGCTGGGAGGAAACGTGGCTCAGATGTGGTGGTCCATCCTGCCACCACAGCGCCCAGTGGCACGCATGCCATTGCAGCCAGTCAAGGCTCCACCACCTCTGCAGAAGGGAGCTGTTTCTCTTTGACATCATCTCCCGGTCCAGATGCTCCTGCTCCTCGCTACTCATGGCGCCAGCAGTCGTTCAGCGAGGCGATTGCAAAGAGACAACAGTATGCGTCCAACCATCCTAAGGTGCAGAAGCTGACCGTACTTCTGTCCAAGTTGTTGGTGCTGCAGTCCCTCCCTTTCCAAATGGTGGACTCTGCACCGTTCAGAGAACTAATGGCTTGTGCCGAGCCGAGATGGAGAGTTCCAAGCCGTAATTTCTTTTCCAAAAAGGTAGTACCAGCACTTCATAAATATGTAGAACAGAAGGTGGGCCAGTCCTTGAGCTTATCGGTTTGTTCCAAGGTGCACGGCAGCGCGGACGTCTGGAGCTGTAACTACGGTCAGGGCCAGTACATGTCCTTTACGGCCCACTGGGTGAATGTGCTTCCGGCCCAGGCACACCAACAACTTGGACAGGAGACGCCGCTTTCTCCTCCACGTTGTCAAACTGCGGCTCCTGCGCCAATGTCCGCCTCCTCCACCACCACCACCATCTCAGCCTCCACAAGTACTGCTCCATCATACCACATGTGTAGGGCACAGCGGTGTCACGCAGTTCTACACCTGGCTTGCCTCGGCGAACGAAGTCACACAGGGGAGGAATAGCTCCGCGTCATGCAGCAAGAAATCGATGTGTGGCTTTCTCCGCGCCAACTGCAAATCGGAACCATGGTGACGGACAATGGGAGGAACATGGTGTCCGCGCTGCACCGAGGAGGGATGGTCCATGCGCCCTGCATGGCGCACGTGTTCAATCTGGTTGTGAAAAGTTCCTGAAGTCTTCCACCGATCTTCAGAAGATTCTGAAAATGGCCAGGAAACTGTGCATGCACTTCATCCATTCCTACAAAGCAAGGAACACCCTCCTCGAGTTGCAGCGGCAGAACGGCCTCCCCCAACACACTCTGATATGCGATGTTTCCACCCGTTGGAATTCCAGCCTGTTGGACCGACTGTATGAACAGAGAAAGGCCATTAACGATTTTTTGATGATCCAGGCGGACAGGAGTACTCCCCTGTGTAACTTTGATGTCAGCCAGTGGCAGCTCATGCGTGACACCTGCCGTTTGTTGAGGCCATTCGAGGAGGCCACGTTATTTGTCAGTCGCCAGGACTACGGGATGAATAACGTCATTCCACTGCTTCATGTCCTGGAACAGATGCTGAAAAATCTGTCTGGGCAGGGGACTGGAGACGTGGCGACTACATCTCGCGGCCACATGAGTCCGGTGGGGACTGAAATGGAGGAGGAGGAGGAGGAGCATTGGAGCAGAAGCATTGTCTGGTGAAATGAGTGGATTTTCTACCCAGGTGACAAGAGAGGAGGAGCAGGAGCAGCTGGAGGAGGTAGATGGAGATGAGGAAGACGAGGCAGATGACCCGCAAGCACCGTGGCAGTATACAGTGGAGATGGAGGCAGGGAGCCCCTCGGAGTCACTTGTGCAGATGGCCCGCAGCATGCTGATTTGCCTGGCTAGTGACAGCCGAATAGTCAGCATCCGGCAGAGGGATGACTTCTGGCTCTCCACCCTATTGGACCCTCGCTACCGGTCCAAAATGGGAGCCTTTTTCCCAGCTATTGAGAGGGAGGACAAACTCAAATACTATAGGGAAATCCTCCGTAGTCAGTTGGCCGCTGCCTATGTGCGGCATCGTCCCTCCTCTGACAGGTCTGACCGGGGGGTTCTTCAGCGCTCACGTACTACTGCCGCGGCTGCCGGGGGAAGGTGGGGGGTCGGAGCAGTACCAGCTCCATCAGCAGCAACCTAAGTCTGGAGTCACTGATGAGCAGCTTCCTTCACCCGCCTAGTGAGGAGGGCAGTCGCCAGCAGCAGCAGCAGCAGGACCTGGAGCAGACCCTGAACCAACAGGTGGTGGCCTACTTGGAAAGCACTCTGCCACCCCAGTTAGAAGATCCGCTGGACTACTGGGCAGCCAAACTGGATGTGTGGCCGCAACTTGCCGAGTTTGCAGTGGAGAAGCTGTCCTGCCCGGCCAGTAGTGTGGCATCAGAGCGGGTGTTCAGTGCGGCGGGGGCCATCGTTACCCCAAGGAGAACCCGCTTGTCCACGGGAAATGTGGAACGACTGACCTTTGTCAAGATGAATCAGGCGTGGATCGGCCAGGATGTCCACACACCATTGCCTTAGGCGTCAGGCTACATCAGCCATGACGCTCACCCAAACTGTGAGAAATGAGTCTTGGGTTCAAAACTACACTGCCTCAGCCACTATTTGATGCCGCCCCACCGCCTGATGACACACTTGCTGACAGTTTCTACATATGCCACCAAACCACTCTTTACCAGGGATGGTATTGACACCCACCACCACACCTGTCATTGTGCCACTGTCTGAACCTCATGCTGCTGCTGTGGTGCTGCCGTGACCTACACACTGTGTCATTGTCCCACTCTGTGGCCTAATCTGTTTTTGCACACCTCCAGAATGTGGATTGTGCCACTGCCTGACCTCTTGCTGCTGCTGTGGCTGCTGCCGTGACCTCTACACGTGTCATTGTCCCACTCTGTGGCCTACTCCTGTTTTTGCCACTCCAGAATGTCATTGTGCCACTGCCTGACCTCATGCTGCGTGCTGTGGCTGCTGCCGTTGCCTACACACTGTGTATTGTGCACTGTTGATCTCATTGCTGCTGCTGTGCCTGCCTGCCTTGACCTACAACATTGGTGTCATTGTGCCACTGTCTTGACCTCATGCTGCTGATGTGGTGCTGCCGTGTGGACCCTTACAACTGTGTCATTGTGCCACTGTCTGACCCTCATGCTGCTGGCTGTGGCTGCTGCCGTGGACCTACACACTCTGTCATTGTTACTCTCTGGGGGCCCTCATGCTGCTGCTGTGGCTGCTGCCCGTGACCTACACACTGTGTCATTGTGCCCACTGTCTGAACCATGCTGCTGCTGTGGCTGCTGCCGTGGACCAACACACTGTTTCATTGTGTATGTCTGACCTCATGCTGTGCTGTGGCTGCTGCCGGTTGACTACACACTCTTTCATTGTGCTACAGTTCTGACCTCATGCTGCGCTTTGGCTGCTGCCATGACTGCACCAATGTGTCATTGTCCAACCCTGTGTCCCTACTACTGTTTTTGCCACCTCCAGAATGTTGATTGTGCAACTGCCTGACCTCATGCTGTTATGTGGCTGCTGCCGTGGTGATTTTACCTCCACACAGTGTCATTGTCCCACTCCGTGGCCTACTCATGTTTTTGCCACTCTTCGATAAGTCATTGTGCCACTGTTCTGGTCCTCATGCTTATTCTTTTTTTTTTTTCTGCTGCGGCTGGCTGCAGTGACCTACCACACTGTGTTCATTGTCACACTCTGTGGCCTATCCTGTTTTTGCACCTCCAGAATGTTGATTGTGCCACTGCCTGACCTCATGCTGCTGCGTGGCTGCTGCCTGACCTCCATGGTCATTGTCCACTCTGTGGCCTGCTCCTTTTTTTGCCACTCCAATGTTCATTTGTGCCATTCTGGACCTCATGCTGCTGCTGTGGCTGCTGCCATGACCTACACACTGTGTCATTGTCCACTCTGTGCCTACTCTGTTTTTTTTGCGCCTACCGAATGTCCATTGTGCCACTGTCTGACCTCATGCTGCTGCTGTGGCTGCTGCCGTGACCTACACACTCTGTCATTGTGCCACTGTCTGACCTCATGCTGCTGCTGTGGCTGCTGCGTGACCTACACACTCTGTCGTTGTGCCACTGTCTGACCTCATGTTGCTGCTGTGGCTGCTGCCGTGACCTACACACTGTGTCATTTTGCCTCTGTCTGACCTCATGCTGCTGCTGTGGCTGCTGCCATGACCTACACACTGTGTCATTGTGCCACTGTCTGACCTCATGCTGCGGCTGTGGCTGCTGCCGTGACCTACACACTCTTCATTGTGCCACTCTCTGACCTCATGCTGCTGCTGTGGCTGCTGCCGTGACCTACACACTGTGTCATTGTCCCACTCTGTGGCCTAGTCCTGTTTTTGCCACCTCGAGAATGTCATTGTGCCACGAAGTAATTCGGAACAAAGTTATTTTTTTCCGAGAAATTCGGCGAAGTGAACGAAACGAATTTTGGGAAATTCGCCCATCTCTACTTGTACCATATTGTATTCCAGAAAATTACCTTTACAAATCTGCATGAAAAATCTCCAGTAATTACATAGTGTGTGAATTTACAATGATTGACAGATCTAGAATGGGTCAAAAATGTATATACACATACATTTACATCAAATTAATTAGTAATATATTTAGTTTTTAATGAAAATAAAACCATGTACACTAATTATATAAATATGTTAATATTCATATTCTAAGATAATGTTAATTTAGTCTAATATTCTGCTAATTAATAGCATTTGATTATGTTCATTTCTCTCACTTTATTCTAAACAAAAAATGTAAATGTTCATTGCTAATTATCCTCCAATTCATATTTTTAGATATATTATATAAAATGTTATTTTGTGTTAACCTCACATATGTACATGTTCATGTATTAATAATAAAAGTAAAGACCTATTTCCACATGTGCAGAAAATATTTTTAGAAATTGTCCAGGTTAATTACAAATAATTCTAATAGCTCAGCAGTCTTTTTGATATTATGTTGAGGTTTTATACATTCAGTAAGAATGAGAGAGAAGGGGAGTAGGAAGTTAATGGTGAGGAGATAAAAATTTGGAGAAAGACCACTATTACCACCATACAATGACCATGTAGTGGTAGATAGCAGCTGTACACAAGTGCTTTGCACACATAAGTGATTAAAGTGTTAAAGTGCAGTTACATTGAGGGACTCACAGGTGACAGCTAATGAGTTGTTCTCTTTCCCTTTTCTTTCTACTGCTCCAGACCATCTAGATGTCTTCTCCAAGCTACAACTCGTCCATGCAAAATTTATCACGAAAACATGTTAGATTTCTCACTTTTCCAGCACTTCTCTACAAATTCCCATCCATAGTGCCTCAAATGGTAACAATTCCCCCTCTGGTGCCCCACAAAATAATTGTTCCACAAAGAGTAAAATTGCCTCCAGCTGATTATAGGGTTCCCAGTTGTGCCACCAGTAGGTAGAAACAAACCTCATATATGAGGCAGACCTTCTCCCCCTAAAAAAGGCAGGCAGCTATTTATAGGTAGATTAAACCCAGATAAGTGACCACTTAGATAAGTGACAGACTTCAGATGGACCCGGAAAAGTTGTCTTCTGTCCTGCAATGGCCACGACCAGTCGGCCTATGCGCCGTACAGCATTTCCTAGGATTTGCTAATTATTATCAGCAATTTATACTGCACTTTTATATAGTGGTGGTGCCGATTGTGGTGCTTACCAAGAAGAACAGTAATCCCAAACCCTGGCCACTCGAGGCAGAAGAGGCATTCTTCCGTTTAAAGTCAGCATTTGCTTCTGCATCTATCCTCTCTAGACAAGACCCATCTTAAAGTAGATGCCTCTTCTGTTGAAACAGGTTCAGTCCTCACACAGAAGCAAAACTATTACCTATGTAATAGAGAAAAACTATTACCTGTGCCAAGAAAAACTACAATATAGGTAGAGATGGGCGAATTTCTAAAAAATTAGATTCGCCGACTTTGCCGAATTTTCCCACAAAATTTGTTTTGGTCCGAATTACTTCAGGACGACTCGCGTTAAAAAACAGCTATTTCCTGGCTGCACAGAGCCTGTAGGGTGCTGTAGAACGTTGTGCCATGCTTAAATATGCAGAGGGAGCTTGGTTTGGTCTTCAGACAATGTTGTGTTTTAGTATGACACGCATATGACTGCTGCCACTCTTAGAATCGCTTCACTATAAAATTCCCTGAGCACTTAAGAGGGCAAAACTGACCAAAAAACTGAAGCATGATAAAGTCATGGCAGCGCCAGCTGGAAAAAAAGCTGAGGCTCAGTGGCAAATCAGTGCCACGAGTGGCACAGTGACAGAGCGTGGAGGTGACGGCAGCAGCCACAGCAGCATGAGGTCAGAGAGTGGCACAATGACATTCTGGTGGTGGCAAAAACAGGAATAGGCCACAGAGTGGCACAATGACAGAGTGTGTAGGTCACGGTAGCAGCCACAGCAGCAGCATGAGGTCAGACAGTGGCACAATGACATTCTGGAGGTGGCAAAAACAGTCGTAGGCCACAGAGTGGCACAGTGACAGAGTGTGGAGGTGGCACAAACAGGAGTAGGCCACAGAGTGGCACAATGACAGAGAATGGAGGTGACGGCAGGAGCAACAGCATGAGGTCAGAGAGTGGCACGATGACAGAGTGTGGAGGTGACCGTAGCAGCAACAACAGCAGCAACAGTAGCATGAGGTCAGAGAGTAGCACAATTACACAGTGTGGATGTCATGGCTCCAGCAATAGCAGCAGCAGCATGAGGTCATAGAGTGGCACAATGACAGAATGTGGAGATGGGTGGTAATACCAGTTCCTGGTAAAGATGGTGGTAGGCAGATGGAGAAACTGTTAGCAGATGTGTGGCATCAGGTGGGTAGTGGCATCAGAATAGTGGCTGAGGCAGGTAGTTTGAACCCAGACTCATTTCTTAAAGTTTGGGTGAGGTGTCATGGCTGATGTAATCTGACGCCTAAGGCATTTTTGTGTGGAAATCCTGGCCGATCCACGCCTGATTCATCTTTACAAAGGTCAGTCGTTCCACATTTCCCGTTGCTGCTGCTGCTGGCGACTGCCCTCCTCACTAGGCGGATGAAGGAAGCTGCTCATCAGTGACTCCAGACTTAGGTTGCTGCTGATGGAGCTGGTACTGCTCCTACCTCCCCACCTTCCCACAACAGCCGCGGCAGTAGTACGTGAGCGCTGAGGAACCCTCTGGTCAGCGGGCCAACTGAATACGTAGGATTTCCCTATAGTATTTGAGTTTGCCCTCCCTCTCAGCAGCTGGGAAAAAGGCTCCCATTTTGGACCGGTAGCAAGGGTCCAATAGGGTAGAGAGCCGGATGGTGACTATTCGGCTGTCACTAGCCAGGCAAATCATCATGCTGCGGGCCATCTGCACAAGTGACTCCAAAGGGACTCCCTGCCTCCATCTCCACTGTATACTGCCACGGTGCTTGCGGGTCATCTGCCTCGTCTTCCTCATCTCCATCTACCTCCTCCAGCTGCTCCTCCTCTCCTGTCACCTGGGTAGAAAATCCACTCACTTCACCAGACAATGCTTCTGCTCCAATGTCCTCCTCCTCCTCCTCCTCCTCGTTCAGTCCTCACCGGACTCATGTGGCCGTGAGATGTAGTCGCCACGTCTCCAGTCCCCTGCTCAGACAGATTTTTCAGCATCTGTTCCAGGACATGAAGCAGTGGAATGACGTTATTCATCCCGTAGTCCTGGCAACTGACAAATAACATGGCCTCCTCAAATGGCCTAAGCAAATGGCAGGTGTCACGCATCAGCTGCCACTGGCTGACATCAAAGTTACACAGGGGAGTACTCCTGTCCGCTTGGATCATCAAAAAATCGTTAATGGCCTTTCTCTGTTCATACAGTCAGTCCAACATATGCAGGCTGGAATTCCAATGGGTGGAAACATCGCATATCAGCGTGTGTTTGGGGAGGCCGTTCGGCCGCTGCAACTCGAGGGGGTGTTCCTGGCTTTGTAGGAATGGATGAAGTGCATGCACAGTTTCCTGGCCATTTTCAGAATCTTCTGAAGATCAGTGGAAGACTTCAGTAACCTTTTCACAATCAGATTGAACACGTGCGCCATGCAGGGTGCATGGACCATCCCTCGTCGGACCAGAGCGGACACCATGTTCCTCCCATTGTCCGTCACCATGGTTCCGATTTGCAGTTGGCGCGGAGAAAACCACACATCGATTTCTTGCTGCATGACGCGGAGCAGTTCCTCTCCTGTGTGACTTCCCTTGCCGAGGCACACCAGGTGAAGAACTGTGTGACACCGCTGTGCCCTACACATGTGGTATTATGGAGCAGTACTTGTGGAGGCTGAGATGGTGGTGGTGATGGAGGATGAGGCGGACATTGGCGCAGGAGCCGCAGTTTGACAACGAGGAAAAGAAAGCGGCGTCTCCTGTCCAAGTTGTTGGTGTGCCTGGGCAGGAAGCACATTCACCCAATGGGACGAAAAGGAGATGTACTGGCCCTGACCGTAGTTACAGCTCCAGACGTCCGCGCTGCCGTGCACCTTGGAACAAACCGATAAGCTCAAGGACTGGCCCACCTTCTGTTCTACATATTTGTGAAGGGCTGGTACTGCCTTTTTGGAAAAAAAATTACCGCTTGGAACTCTCCACCTCGGCTCGGCACAGGCCATTAATTCTCTGAACGGTGCAGAGTCCACCATTTGGAAAGGAAGGGACTGCAGTACCAACAACTTGGACAGGAACATGGTCAGCTTCTGCACCTTAGGATGATTGGATGCATACTCTTGTCTCTTTGCAATCGTCTTGTTGAACGACTGCTGGTGCCATGAGTAGCGAGGAGCAGGAGCGTCTGGACCAGGAGATGATTGCAAAGAGAAACAGCTCCCTTCTGCAGAGGTGGTGGAGCCTTGACTGGCTGCAATGGCATGTGTGCCACTGGGCGCTACTACTGCTTTGGCGGTGGCAGGATGGACCACTACATCTGAGCCACGGTTCTCCCAGGCCACCGGATGGTGACGAAGCATGTGTTGATGCAGGGCCGTGGTGCCAACGTTAGCTCCCCGGCCACGCTTCACTTTCTGCCCACAGATTCTACATATACCCATATTCGGCTCCTCCAGTGTCTTAGCAAAGAACTGCCACACCGCCAAGTAGCTGATGTAGCTGATTTTACTGCCAACGCTCCGCACTGAGTGACTAATACCACCGCTGCCTCACTGAGCCCCTGTGCCGCTACTTTTTTGGACCTGCGAAGCACTTGGCTCCCGACCTCACACTGCTACTACCCTGCTGACTCACGGCCACACAACCCACTTGCTGGCTGTGCCGCTGCCTGACGCGCAAGCTGACGCCCTCATCTCCTGACGATGATGAAGCCCTTGCTTCACCCAGCTCCCAAGTGCGGTCGGCTACATCATCATCGATTTGTGTTTCATTGTCACTGCTGTCCTCATCACCCGTCTTGGTATGCAGAGGCTGACCCCTCACAACATGACCTCCCATGCCACTCTCAACATCTATACTTTGCCGCCTACTGCAAGAAGCAGGGGATATTGGCCCCATTTCTTCGCTGCCAATTAGCTGCTGACTGCCCTCCTCAAATTGTTCATCCTCGCTGTATAGTGGCGCTGAGCCCAGACCACATAGTAGATCTCTGGCTGAGGGGTCCAGATGGGACAGAGGTGGGTTGAGGACAGTTGAGGGCCGCTGACCCGCTCCTGGGCTATGCCAACTAAGGGTTGTGTCTGACTTTCCCACCGACCCTTGGCTGGGGTTGTCAGATGTCATCTGGGAGGAAGGGGATGATCTAGTCAACCGATCAAGAACCATTGGGTTGCCGAACAACACACGGCCGCTAGATGACACCGGCAGTTCTGGCCTCACCGAGTGACCCCTGCTGCCACGTCCCCTTACTGTGCTGTGACCAGGGCCTGCTCCAGGAATGTTTGTGCCACTGACACTCGCATGTGAAGAGCCTGCCACCTCTCTGTCTGACATACTGTTTGTTCTAAAATGTACAGACTCTGTTTGATGAAGATATCTGTATATGATAAATACACACCCTGTATTTGACTCCAAATGAACCCACTAACAAGCTTGGGTAACCCTTGGATATAAATTACGCTCCACAAATGGGCAGGAAAAATTTACTTGTATGTGCCGTTTAAAAACACTGTGTATTTTACTGGATATAAAAGCACAAAAAGGCTTAATTAACCTTCGGATATGAATTATGCTACAGCCAAAATTTCTTCTTTAGCATTGAAAAACAACTTTTGTTTACTGAGTACAACAGCAGAAAAATACTTAGTTAACCCTTGGATGTACAGTAAATTGCGCAGAAGAAATGTGCTGCCAAAAATTACCAGCTTTGTAGCGTGTTAAAACTGCGTGTATTTTAAGGAACACAACAACAGAAAACCTTCGGATATGAATTATGCTACAGGCAAAATTTCTTCTTTGGCGTTGAAAAACAACGTTTCTTTTAGTGACCACAACAGCAGAACAACGCTTAATTAACCCCTGGATCTAAATTGCGCAAAAGAAATGAGCAACCAAAAATTAAGTGGTATTTGGATTGTAAAAACGCTGTTTCTTTAACTGAATACAACAGCAACAGGCTTAGATAACCCTTGGATATTCAATGTGCTCAAGAACTGAGCAGATAGCATTAAAATGTATATGCAGCTGAATTGGACGCACACTGGACTTCAATTCCAATACCCCACAAAATCAAAATTAGAACGTGTAAGAGAAGCAGTCTCTGAGACAAGCTGTGACACCCCCCAAAAATCGCTGTATAAAAGTTAGTTCTTTAGTATGAGATATCAGCAGCAGCAGCTTCCCTACACAGCACAGTGAGAACAGTGTGAACTGCCAGCGTCGCGCCCGGACTTATATAGTGTGGTGACGTCACAGAATCCCGCCGGTCTCTGATTGGCTTCATCTCTGCACATGTCATTTAGGCTACGCCTTTCTTCCTCCCAGACTTCTTTGCCCCATGTAACGCCATGTGCTCGCAGCCATTTTATCAATTAAAAACACACTTCGTTTCTGCGAATCACCCCAAACTTCGACTTCGTTCAGAATTGAAGTTTTCCTGAAATTCTAAACGAATTCCACTTCGTTAGAATCGCCCATCTCTAAATGTAGGGGATCAAGAACTACGGGCCATAAAACTGGCCTTAGAGGAATGTCACCACCTCTTGGAGGGGGTTCACCGATCACAAAAATCTCCTTTACCTCCAGCCAGATGGTACCTCTTTTTTTCCAGGTTTGACTAGCTGATCAACTTCTGACCTGCGGACAAGAACATTAAGGCAGTTGTCGCTGGCTTAGACTTTACTCTACGGCATATCGTTCCTCCTGAACGGTTAATTACAGCAGCGCCCATCGACCTCCAATGTGTTCCCCCGGGAAAAACATTTGTACCTCCTGGTCTCAGGAAACATTTCTTGAAGTGATGACATTGTTCTTTATTGGCCGAACACCCTGGAGTGCGAAAATCTTGTTTGCTCATCTCTTGGCACTACTGGTTGCCTAATCTGGATCGGGATATCAAGGACTTTGTTCTTTCCTGTACCATGTGTGCCCATGACAAGGCTCCACACCTCAAGCCTGCTGTCCTCTTGCAGCCTTTGCCCATATCAGAGTGCCTGTGGTCTCACATAGACATGGACTTTATCACTTACCATCCACCCTCCTTGAATAATACCGTCATTTGAGTGGTTACGGACCAGTTCTCATGTCCCACTTCGTACCCCTCCCCTGTCGCCCCTCAGCTCCTCAGCTGGCCGGCCACTTCTTCCAGTACATTTTCAAACTGCATGGTCTACCCTTGTATATCGTCTCTGATTGAGGGGTCAAATTTGTCTCCAAATTCTGGTGTGCTCTGGGCTCAAGTCAAATTAGATATTTCTTCAGCTTACCACCCTCAAACCAACGGGCAAGTGGAATGTGTAAATCAAATTCTTGGAGACTACCTACGCTATTTTTTTTTTTTTACAGCAAGACAATTGGTCCAACTTTCTACCTTGGGCGTTATTCTTCTACAACCACTGGGACTTTGATGCGGCTGGAGCCTCAACATTCTATATCAGGTATGGCTGACACCCTCACTCCCCATCCCTCTGCCTGTTTCTTCTTAAGTCCCTTCCATAGATGACTAAGTAGAGGACTTTATAGCTATCTAGCAAGACACCTGATGGACCCTACTTCAAGCTTCCTCCTGTATGAAAGCAAAAGTGGAGACCTCCCCCCGACCTTCTCTCCGGGGATAAGGTCGCCACCTATGTGCTGCTGCCACCACAAACAAATCCCGTTGGGGTAGTGAACTGGTAGTGTTCCACCGCAGAAAGCCCTACCTGCCTGGTCTCAGGCTCTGTTCAATACCGGACCTACTTACGCTGCCTTTCCTTGTCGTGGATTATATAAAGGATCCCCACCTCAGGCCTGCTTTTACGATAAACCTACCGTTACACCGATGTTATCAACCACCTTTATCTGAACTATAGAGTCCTGGCCCCAACGGCGAGGTCAGTCCCTGCTGTGTCTTGTCAGCTGCACAGGACCATGCTTATATTTCTTGTTGTCAAACTTTAACTCTTTACAGCTCTGTAGCCTTATGTGCTGCTGTTTTGGCCCCTCAATCATATACCAATGTCCCTTTTACAAGCTCAGCTAGAAGTAGTAGATCTTAAATGTTAATCACTGCTGTAGAAGCACCTACAGCCTAAAAAAGAAAGTGGGAACCTGAATATGGGGGCTAAGAGCAGGCTCTGTGAAACAGCCTAATTAGATAATCCCTTTAAGAAAGAAGGACAAAGCAAAAACAATTGGCCTAAAATTTAAAAAAGCATCACAGAGCATATGGAGAGCAAAAGGAGAAATCACTGAATTCTAGAAGATAGAGAAAAAGCAGATATAATAAATAAAACAACATAAAGAGAAAGTAAAAAAAAAATAAATATTTTTCCATATATAGTATAGAGTAAAAAGTAAAGGCTTTTGTGTATTAATTGATGTTCTACATCTGAGCCTTTTGCCATCTTGGATTATTTCTTCCTTTTTTAAAAAAAGTTTGCAAATAAAAAAAGCTGAAAAGTGGGGGCATCCCATGTTTCACACCAACTTGATACCCCTAAATAAATTCCAGTGTGGCCAATTGCCTTTAGAATTAACCTAATAAGTAAATCTGTTTGTAATTTATTCTCAGTATAACCATACGTTTTATGAAGGGCCCTCATAAGTTCTTAGAAATATCAGCGAACAAAACATAAAAACCACAAACCCCCAGACACTCAAAAATAAAGTTGTAAAAATGTAATTAAAAGGGTTGGGTTTTTTTAAAAAATACCCCCCAACCCTTTCACATCTTCAAGCCCTTTCAAGTATCATTCAAAAAAAAAAAACAAAATGATAAACCCCAGACCAAGACTGGCCCCTCCCCTTAACTGACAGCCGACAAAAAAATGCTAATAGGAAGCGACCAAAAGGCCCCAAACACTCTGGAGAAGCGCGAGTCCATGCTCAGGTGGGAAAATTTCCCTGCACAAAACCTGGTTTATGGGGGAAAAGGGGAGGATTTTAAAAACCTTTTTTTAAAGCAATAAAAAGCACTGCTTGCAGTTTACTAAAACCCCATGTGGGGGCAAAGTAAGCAAGGGAAAAGATGCTCGGTCAATGAACCAAAATGAACCCTTTTTGCCCAATGCCTAACGCTTTGTGTGGAGGAAAGTCAACACTACAAATCTCTGTGAACATATTGTCCCCGCCATGAAGCATAGTGAGGGCAATATCGTGTTGGAGGGAGGACTTGGACTGAGAAACTGCTCAGAGTTGATGAGAAGATGGATGGCGCTAAATACACGGCAATCCTGGAGGAAAACCTGTTAGGGGCTGCAAAAGACTTGAGACTTGGCATAGGTTTACCTTCCCGCAGGACAATGATCCTAAATATACAGCCAAAGCTACAATGGAATGGTTTACATCAAAGCATATTCATGTGTTAAAATAGCCCAGTCACAGTGCAGACCTAAATCCCATTGAGAATCTGTGACAGGACTTGAAAATTGCTGTTTACAAATGTTCGCCAACCAAACTGACTGAGCTAGAGCTATTTTGCAAAGAAGAATTGGCAACATTTCCAGCCTATAGATGTGCAAAGTTGGTAGAGACATTCCCCAACAGACCTGTAGCTGTCCAAGCAGCTAAAGGTCCTCCTTCAAAGTATTGACTCATGGGCTGAATAAATATGCAACACTAATTTGCAAAAATATGGAAAAGTAAGTATCATTTTCTTTACACTTAACAAATACTTGCTACTTTGTGCTGCTCTATCATACAAAATATCAATAAGATATTTTACATTTCTAGCCGTAATGTTTAAAAATGGGGAAACGTTCAAGGGTTATGAATACTTTTGCAACCCACTGTACATAGGGACAAAGACTGTCAACATGAAGTTACTACACACAGAATTCTGATGTGTTCTAATTTTTGTCTTTGAATAGGCGTGACTTGGTTGACTGATCAAGTAAATCAGTAAGTTCTGTTTTTTATACTGTATATTGTATAAGGTCAGAGAGGATTTAGAGTATTTCCTTTTGTATGTTTTGCTGTCAATAATTTGGCACCAGCTTCTCTTACTGCTTGTTTTATTCCTTTCTGATCAAAACGATATGGAAAGCAAAAGTACTTGAGTATATAGGACTTATAGCATTTTCTTATCCTCTGTATCAATTTACTATTTGACATATATTCAATGGGAAATATCCGTCTACTCTCTGCAATGAAGCTGGAATTACATATTCTTTAACACAATCGACTATGGCCTTAACAAACCTTATAACCGAGGAGTCCGGGAGTCGTTGAAAACTCTTATAACGATTGAGTGGGGCCTTAAAACAACCGGTTTAACGACTGTTGCATAAATTAGCTAAAAAAAGTAATCCCTGACGCACTTACCGGACCTCGCTCCCCCCGTGTCGCTGTCGCTGTCGGTGCTCCCGGCTTTTCTTCAGCGGCGTGACGTCCCCAGGCCGCGGGGGGCGCGTGATGACGCGCACGCCGCTGGGCTGTGAATCCTGTGGGGCCCCACGATTTTTCCGCGGAGCTCTTGCTCGCTGAAGATCTAACTGTATGTGCGCCCGGCGGACGCACTTAAGTTGCCCCGCCACCGCTGCCGTCGCCAAGGTCCAAAGCGCTAACCCGATGCTTAGCGACGGGGTAGCGGCTTAGGCCCAAACGATCGGCGGGGCGGCGGCGTTAGCGGGGGGCCCCGGGGATACGCATGAAAAAAGGGAAACATATATACTTTAAAAGGAAGAAAACCAATCCTTTACAAACCCTTATAATAAATAAAAACTGTAATATGAACGGTCAATTACACATGAAATTCATGTGTATGGAGCTTGTACAGAGATACAAAAGTCCCAGCAGCCCAGTCCTACAGACCTGTTTGTAGTCCTACAGACCTGCCATATGGTGCTACTA
Source organism: Phyllomedusa bahiana (assembly GCA_025379985.1). Taxonomy (NCBI): domain Eukaryota; kingdom Metazoa; phylum Chordata; class Amphibia; order Anura; family Hylidae; genus Phyllomedusa; species Phyllomedusa bahiana. Next base: position 39,300 of record JAODAL010022132.1, on the reverse strand, counting down.
TGGAATTGTCCATCGGGAGTTTGAAAATTCTACACTGAGTTAGATAATACCCTTAACCTCTTCCTGCCACAGAGATTTTTGTTCACGTCAACTTTTATATTTTTCTATCTATGGAGCTGAGAAAGGTCGTTTTTTGTGGGCTGCATCAGGGGTGTTGCTAAGCCTGAGCCCGGATAAAAAGACTGCAGCCCCGAATCCTGTAGCACCGGCTTGAACTAGCCCACCAGTGGGCTTCAAGTTCGGTGCTACAGGAGATTGCTTCTGTAGGCTTCAGCCCCATGGACCCCACGCAGGGTAGAGACTGAAAAATCCTGCTGCATGGCAGAACAGGGACAGGTAATTTTTGTTATTTTATTTTAAACTTTAATTTAAAAGTAAGATTCCAAATGACAGCTCTATGTATACCTACCTAAATAAGGGGGTATATATCTACCTACCAAGATCATGTATACCAAAATGAGGCCTGTATATCTACCGACCTAATTGGGGCATGCTTACCTAATAGGGGGGTTATATACCTACCTAAAAAAAAGCTTGTATACCTACCCAATATGAGAGGGATTATATATTTACTTACCTACCAGGAGCCTATATGCCTACATACCTAACAGGTGTCTATATACCTATCTCCCTAACAGGGGTCTATAGACCTACCTAAATGGGGGCTATATCCCTACCTAACCGGGACGGAAATGCCTTTGTAATGGGGGTTATATATCTGCCTAATGAGGGGCCTATATACCTACTTAACTGGGGGAGGCTAGATACCTACCTCCTTAATGGGTGCCTATTTACCTAACCAATGGGGGCAGCCTGCCTAACTGCTTAGTAAGGGAGGCTTCCTGCCTAATTGGGGTCTACTTGTCTAAAAGGGGTATCTACTTACCTGTCTACCTGATTTGTGGTGTGCCTACCTACTATTTTGGGGGTTTACCTACTATATTAAGACGCAACAGAACAAAATTGGGTGTGCAAACAGGTGCCATATATCCATCTGGGGGTAGTATTACTGTTTGGGGCCCAAGGGGTTCATCATTACAATTTGGGGTGGTATGGATAGGGAGTTTGTACAGAGGTGCGGCACGGGTAGGAAGCTGCTTGAAAAATAAGGAGTTTAAGATGTTTGTGTAGTAAATTCTGCAGAGACAAATGGTGGCCGGGAGAAGTTATCAGGGTGGCCAGGGCCAGATGGAGAAGAAAAAGAAAAGAGAACGACTGTCATCAGATGTCATATGTGAGACACTAAATGTAACTGCAGTATAACAATTGTCTGCAGAGCCTGTGTACAGCTGGTAGTCACTATGTGGTGGTCGCATATGGTCATGATACGGCAGTTTTATTTGATCCTCTTGTAGTGGTATAATTGGTATGGATGGTCTAGGTACAATGGCTTTCTCATAGCAGTATGAAGGTAGTATGTAAGGTGAGATATTTGCGCCATGTAGAGGTGTATTTGGTAACTGTATGACTATTATTTAAAAATATCATACATAGATGAGGTTTTTTAAAATTTTTCCACCCTGGTTTTTATTATACAGTGTAGACAGCAGCTATGTGGAAAACACTAAATAAGAGGAATGTTTTTTTATCTATAAGTATATGTGCCCTGAAGAATGCTGCATGAACCCAGCCCTATTGAGAAAAATATAAGGGCATGTGCACATGGAGTGTTGAATACGTTTTTACAATATTCAAAACGTATTGCATTAAATGTATCCAAATATGTACCATAAAGTGTGGTACAAAGTGTAGTATGTATGTGGTATGTATGTGTGTGCAGGTATGTGGTAAGTATTTGGATACATTTTCTGGAATGCAAAAACTGACCCTATTGTTTCTATTGGTTTTAAAAGGCATAAAAAAGATCAGAAATTGGCATGTCACTTCTTTGTAAAGATCCGTAAAAAGCAATACAATAACATGTAAAATATGTATAATCTGAATCACAATGTGTATTTTACATTGCAGTCAATGAAAACTGGACGGAACATTGTTAAATACATAGTATTTTGGTATGTAATATGAACCCAAATACATTTTACAAATGCTGTGTGAACATATGCTAAAGCCGTGGGCCGGTGCCCCGGATGTTTTAGGATCCCAGCAATGCCCTGGGCTGCATGAATGCAAGACTGCAACCTTTTGATTAGTTTTTATTCTACTTTTTTGGGGATAATTAATATCATATTACTCTTTTCTTTTAATTTTACTTATAGTTCCCTAAGGGTACTGGTATGGGGCATGATTGCTTGTCCACTGTCCTGCAATAATCATAGATTGCACATCAGTGCACAGTAAGGATGCTTTCACACAGTGCGTTTTTGGTGCATTTTTTATGCTTTTTTTAATGCTTTCTTTTGTGCAGGAAGGCACTGCAATGAATGCTGTACATTGATGCACAAAAAACGTGCTTTTACTATGATTTTTGCCATGATTTTTGAGCAGCTGTGCCTTTCTTTGCAAAAAACGCAGCAAAAATGCACCAAAAACACACTGTGTGAAAGCTCTTCTATTACATCCTGAGGTGCAGAATAATAGGAGTTGCAAGATGGCAGCCAAGGAGACCTTTAACCCTCAAACGACTACAATTTCTTTTTCTTCATTGCTTCTGTTTTTTTTTTTTCACTCCCGTCTTCCAAGAGCCATAACTTTTTAATTTTTATTATGTACATAGACATATGAGGACTTGTTTTTGTGGGACAAAATGTGCTTTTTAATGGGGCCATTGACCATACCGTATAATGTACTGGGAAAGCCCCCAAAAATTCTATGTGAGGTGGAATGTGTAAAAAAAAAATGTAATTGCATCCCTTTCTTGCAAGGGGTTCATTTTTATGGTGCTCACTGTTCGGTATAATTGACACATTATTTTTATTCTGCAAATTGGTATGAATCTAGTAATGCCAAATCGGTAGAGTTTTTGTAAAGTTTTAGTACTTTTAAAAAATAAAGACATTCTCTATTTTCTAAATTTGCACTGCTGTACCATTATATGCAACCAATAACATTTGTTTTTTCTTCCACACATGGACCTGAGTGAGAGCTTGTTTTTGCAGGTTGAAGTGTAGTTTTTATTTATGACATTTAGGGATACATGAGACTTTTAACTACTTTTTATTCCAATTTTGGGAGGGCACTAAATGACAAAAAAAGCTTAATTTTGTTGTTGAGAATGTACAGTATGGTGGTTACCGTACAGGATAAAGGATGTTATATTTTAATAAACCAGTCCTTTACAGACAAAATGATACATATGCAACTTTTTCTCTCTTGTACTTGTTATATGGCAAAAGTGTTTTGAACTATTAATATATATATATATATATATATATATATATATATATATATATATATATATATATATATATATATAATAAAAATAATATATATTTTCTTATGTTATATCAATTAATATATAATATATATAAACTTTTGCCATTTAACAATAAGTTGTATAGCTGTGTCTGTTTTATTTTTTTGACGTGAAGTCAGAATAAACCTTACCCGTTTTAGGTGAATTAAGAATACCAAAATTATTTATATTTGCCAAATGCCAGAATAATGAGAGAAAGATAATTTTTAAGGCATTTTTATTAATCTCTGCAAAGTCAAAATTGTATATACATTTCATTAGCATTTGGTAGCCCTAAAACTGTATGACTTGGGTCAAATGTTTTGGATATCCTTCTACAAGGTTCTCACAATAGTTAGTAGGAATTTTGATGATCACGACATGTGTAAGTCCACTATTCTCTTCCTGATATCTTGGATGATTTCTTTAGACTTCCCCACGATGTTACACACAGAAGCAGTGTGTTTCTGGTGTGCATAAAAAAAAAAATCCACATCTGTGTTTCTAATTAACTCAGATGTTGCCAATAAACCTATCAGAAGCTTCCAAAGACATGACATCATTATATGGGCTGTCCCAAATTGCTTAAAGACATAGTAATCCTAGTGTATGGAAATTTTGACTTTGCAGAAAGTAATAAAATGGCTTAAAAAATTCTCTCTCTCATTATTCTGGTATTTGGCAAATACAAATAATTTTGGTAATCCTAATTGACCTAAAACGGGTAAGGTTTATTCTGATTTCATGGCAGATAATGAGAATAACATGCATATGTGTCTTTTTATAAAATATATTATATGTAAACTTCTGGTTTCAACTGTGTATGTATTCAAAATTCTGCTTGTATACCCCTTTAACCTATATATTAATATTTGTAAAGCTTTTTTCACTTGTATATGTAGTAGGTATTTGACCACTAGGGGGTGCGATCACTTGTACACTGTTCTGCATTATATATGATGCAGAAAGGTGTACCAAAATGGTGCACCTATTACTTCCCCCAAGGCAGGAAGTAAAGGGGAACAAACACGCAGCTTGGAATTCAAGACTTCCGACTGCCATGATAACCACTTAGACCCAACAACCTCTTCACAGGGTTTCTGATTAAGGAGAGGAAAGTACACAGCTAGCCAAGGATATAGCAGATATCTGGGCCCATGTCGGATTATTTGCTTGGTAAACTTAGTAACTGCCTTTGTTAAAGCTTCCATTTTTGGGGTGAGACACAGTTAAAACCCATGCAGAGAAAATTTTGCAACTCCTGCCTTGTCATTTTTTTGGGGCAACATGCGTTCAGGGCTGTCGTTTCTGCTTCTTTAAACCTGGGGACATTACACATGTTGGTTCAGGCCTGCAGCCTATGAGACACCAGGTGCATAATGGGCATATTGTATTGACTTTACACGTCTTTGCAGTCCCCAAACCCTCAGTTATACCGGAAAATTTGTCGGTGCTTAGTCACTGACCTTCTTGGATTCCCCTGAAGCTCAGGAACACGGGGTAAACCAAACCGAAAAATGATTTGGGAAACCCTGACATGGGGAAGCCCTGAAAGGACTAGGGGTTAAAATAAATATTTTTTTCTCTTATGGGAATGAAGGGGACACTTTTAATGAGAAGGGAGCACAAAACATGCTTTAATTAAGAGAAGGGGGAAAAAGGGGGGACTGTTACCAAAAGAACAAAAGGGGAAATTTTATTACCAAATGGTAACTACTATTACTAAGTGGAGAAATAGCCAGCACTATTACTAATAAAAAAAGAAAAATGAACACTACTGTCACGGTTTCATCCCGGTCCCCCTCCCTTTGGACCGTCGGTTTTCCCGGCCTGCCATGCCCCTTCGGGGGTCCCTGTCAGGGGTTCCCGGCACTGGTTCTGCTATGTAAATTTCCTTCCCGTCCACTTGTTGCTTCTGGCCCTGTCTTGCACTGTGCCTCCTAGGGGGTGCGGCTGGCAGCTTCCCTTTTCCATTTATTGTTTCCTGTTTGTGCACCTTCCTCTTCCCCCTGACCTCTGGCTATAAAAGGAAGTTCTTTTCTTTACTCTGGTCATTTATTGCATCTGTTGCAGTCTCTTGCTGTGTCCAGCTGCTTCCCATCTGAGCTCCCGGGCCATCTTCTGTTGTCCCTGTGTCTTCTGACTTCCGTGTTCCGTCCCGTATGTGCTCTCCCGTCCTGATGTACCTTTTTTTTTCCCTGGTTTACCCGCTTTGTTACCCGTTCCGTTTTCCTGCCGTATCCCGTGGTCTAGTTACGTTTACCCTCCCGATCCTCGTATGTGTTCCCGTATGCCCCACCTGTATTCCTTCCGCACCCCGGGGTGCCCCCCGCAGGTAGCCCCGTCAGGGTAGCGACCTGGGGGCCCGCAGCCAAACCATCCCCCTTTGGGTGGGCCGGGAAGCCAGGGGGCCCCCCTTTGATCCCCGGCATGGGTCCTCCAGCACCCCCTCCCTGCGGGGACCAGAGGGGTCCACACCCGGATGTAAACGGCTGGCCCTCGGGATACGTCAGTCAGCGCCCGATTGTAAGTATGAAATGACCAAGGATTCCCCCGGGGGGACCCTGCCCTCGCTAAGTGTCGCTGTCCCCAGGCTCTGTTTCCCCAGAGTATCTGCACCCGTTGCCTGCTGGCCCATGTTCCCCAGAACCTGCACCCCTTTCCTCTGGCTCATGGGTTCGGCCGAGGTCTCACCCGTTGCCTGCTGCCATTCCCCCCAGAGCATTTTTGCACCCCTTGCCTGCTGGGTCTGGTTTGCCCAGAAGCGTCTGCACCCCCTGCCGCTGGGTCAGGTTCCCCAAGCGCGACCCCTTTCCTGCTGGGTTGGTTTAACCCCGAGCGTCTGCATCCGTTTCCTGCTGGGTCATGGTTCACCCAAAAGCTCTGCACCCGTTGCCTGCTGGGTCATGGTTTCCCCCCCAAGGCTCTGCACCCTTTGCCCGCTGCCAGGTTTTTCCCAAGCATCTGCAAACCCCTTTTCCCGCGGCTATGGTCGCCCCCGAGCGCGCCCCGTTTCCTGCGGAACAGGGTTTTTGCCCAAAGCTCGCACCCTTGCCGCTGGCTCATGGGACCCCAGGTGTCAGTACCCCCCTGCTCATGGGACACCCAGAGTGCAGTATCCTGTCGCTGGCTCATGGGACACCCAAAGGTCAGTACCCTGTCCCCTGGGTCATTTATACCCCAGGAGTGTCAGATCCCCCGCCCCCTGGGTCATGGTCCCCCCAAGTTCACACCCCCCGTCCGTGGCTCAGGGTTCCGCCCCGAGGGTCAGTACCCTGTCCGCTGGCTATGGTTCCACCCGAGTGCAAACCCCCCCCCTCAGTTCCCCCTGTATTCCCGCCGTGGGGGTTTCCCGCCAGAGTGTCAGTATCCCTTCGCTGGGTTGGTTCCGCCCAGAGTGTCAGTATCCCCGCCGCTGCTCATGGGTTGTCCAAGGTCAGTACCCTGTCCGCTGGCTCATGGGTTTTCCGCCCAATGTCATACCCTGTCCGCTGGCTCATGGTTTCCCCCCCAATGTCATATCCCGCCGCTGGGTCATGGTTCGCCCAAGTGCAGTATCCCCGTCCCCCCTGGCTCTGGTTCCGCCCAGAGTGTCAGTATCCCTGTCCCCCTGGCCATGGGTTACCCAGGTGTCAGTAAAACCCTGTTTCCCCGCTCATGGTTCCCCCCCGAGTGTCAGTTTTCCCTGTCCCCGGGGGTTTGGTTTCCCCCCAGATGTCATACCCTGTCCCGCTGGCTCATGGGTTTCCGGGCAGGCGCCCCGTTGCCTAGTCAGGGTTTTGCCCAGGCGCCCGATTTGGCCTACTCATGGTCCGCCCAGAGCGCCCTTTTGGCCCATCTGTTCGCCCAGAGCGCCCGTTTTGGGCCTAGCTCATGGTTCCCCCCAGAGCGCCCTTTTTGGGGCCCAGCCAGGTCCCCCCAGAGCGCCCCTTTTGGCCTTTGCTCATGTTCCCCCCAAGCGTTTTTGGCCTGGTCATTGTCCGGCCCAGAGCGTCCTTTTTGGTTTTGGGTCAGGGCTGGCCCCAAGCGTCCTTTTGCCTAGCTCATGGCGGCCCCAAACGTCCTTTTGGGGCCTAGCTCAGTCCTGCCCAGAGCGTCCGTCTGTTGCCCAAACTCATGTCCGCCCAGAGCCCGGCCTCCCTTCTCTGCTGGGGCCCCTGTGCAGGGTCCCGGCAGCCTGTGTTCTGCTAAGTACTTTTCCCGTCCGTCCAGTCTTGTTGCTTCCTGGGCCCTGCTTGCCCGTGCCTCCTAGGGCGGCGCGCGGCAGCTTCCGCCTATTTATTAGTTTCCTGTTCGTGCACCTTCCCTTCACCCCTGAAACCCCTGGTATAAAGGAAGTTCTTTTCTTTATTGCAGTCTGTTGCAGTCCTTGCTGTGCCCGCTGCTTCCCCTTTGAGCTCCTGCCGCATCCAGGTTTTGCTGTTTGGGGATTTTAACCCTGATTGCTGGGCTAGTTTCGCTTCCATCTGAGCTAAGGCCATCTGTCGTTGTTCCTGTTCTGCGTATCCCCGCCCTGTTTCCGTCCTGTATGTGCTCTCCGGTTTTCCCGATGTATTTCCTAGTGTTAGCGATTACTTTGGCTATCGAATTGGGGCGATGGCGATAGCGGGTATCATGCAAATGGTTGATTTATCGCCGAGACCATTAAAGTTTTGAAAAACAACAAACCCCTTTTTCTTACACCAAACAGGGCTGGGGAAAGCGGGAAATTTAAAAACCACACAGTAAAATGGATACGTGCTACTCTTAGGCAACACCTTTGGTTATAAAAGCCACAGAAAAAAAAAACACAGACCCCCACTACCCCGTCTTGTACCACAAATGACCCCCTTTAAAAATCATCCCCCACAAATTAAAAAGTGCCAAAGGCATATTATTTGAACCCTCATTTTTTGAAATGGACATTTACATCCCTGTCCTGGGGACACATGAGCCCCAAACCTGCATACCCCCAGATAAAAAAGTGCCGGAAAAGAAGTCTTTCAACCCCCATTTTGTTTCACTGGACATTGACTTACCTTCCTGGGGCCCCGCATGACCCCAAACCCGCTTTTCCCCCCGACAAAAAAGGGGCCGGAAAAAGGTTTTCAACCACCATTTAGTTCACTGGACATAGATTTCCTGTCCCCGACCACAGCAGAGCCCCAAACCTGCATACCCCAGTTTAAAAAAAGTACCGGAAAAAGGAGTCTTTCAACCCCATTTTATTTTCACGGACATTGCTATACCTGTCCGGGGCCCAGATGCCCCCCAAAGCTGCATGACCCCCACATTTAAAAAGTGCGGGAAAAAAGGAGTCTTCAAACCACCATTTTAGTTAACTGGACATTGATTTAAAATCTGCTTGTACCGCAAAATGCCCTTTTAAACCCTGTGACCCACAGATTAAAAAGTACCGGGAAAAGGATCTTAAACCCCGTTTTATTTTGAACTGACATTGACTATCCCTTTCCCCTGGCCCAGCATGACCCCCCAAACCTGCATGACCCCAAATTTAAAAAAGGCCAGAAAAAAGGAGTTTTTAAACCACCATTTTAGTTGAACTGGACATTGACTACCCCGTCCGGGCCACAGATGCCCCCAAACCTCAGGGCCCCCCAGATTAAAAAGTGCCGGAAAAAGGAGTCTTTTCAACCCCTTTTTATTTCCAGGATATAACTGTCCCGGGCCTGGTAGCGCTTGCCCCTCCGTAGAGTGCGGCCCAAATTGACTTCACTGGGAAATAGGGGGTTAACGCTCCGTTCCACCCGGGTGCCCTTTTTCTTGGCTTTTTTTTCCTCATTTATAAAACTGCTGGAGGGAAATTGTCCTGTACTTTTTTCTCGCCGTGCTCCATACCCATGTCCTCTAATAACCTACACGGGGCAATTTTTCCTGTACCCCCCTTGTAAAATTCAGGGGAATTTTTTTTCCACTTTTTTTGTACATAAAGTTTTTTAGTAGTTTAATTCTAGAAAAACATTTTTAAAATAGGATGGAATCCCCCAGTCTTTGTTTCTTTTTTTTTAATTGTATTAAAGGGGTTGTGTCAATACGGGGATTGTAGCTATTTTTAAAGATCTTGCAAAAAAAAAGCTTTTGAATATGTGTTGGTTTAAACGTGTCCTACCTTTTCCCTGTTTTGACAGCGCCATCCCCCTTTGACCATTTGGAAAATTGTGAAGAATAATTGTCTGTTAGAAATAACATTTTTTAGAATAGGCCCTGTAGTTTTTGCTGCTTTTAAAGCAGCAGCCCCAAAAAAAATTATAAAAGACTTTTCAGCCACGTTAAAAATTGTGAGGGAGAAATCCACTTAAAGCCACATTTCTGTTCCAAAGGACCATGATTATTGCTGATCTCACAACAACTGACCCCAAAAAAATTAAAAAATGATTTCTCACCCACTTTTAAAAAATTGTGAGGAGAAAATGCCATTGGAAGCCACTTTTTCTGTTCCAAAGGCCATAATTTTAGCTGTATCTCACGCAACATGACCTCAAAACCATTGACAATGTGAAAATTCTAAAGATAAAGTGAGTAAATGGAAAACGGGTTTTTTGTCATGAAACCTTGCTGTCTTTTTCATCCCTCACAAAACCAGCAAAATGAACTGTTGGGAAAAGAGAAAAAAAATTTCAGTAATAAATGTTCAATTTTAAAAAAAGTTTTTAAGAGGACCATTTCTGTTGAAGAGGAAAGTAAGTAGCCGGGAACTAACGGGGACCTCAGCAATTGGGCCACAACACATCCGAACCATGCCTGATTATCTTGGAAAGTCAAATGATCACATTATCTGGGAAACCATGCGTTTTTCTGAATGATTCCTCCAGCGTGCGAAGGCGCTCAGATTTTGAGCTGGCTGCTGGGGAGGACAAAACCCCCTATGGGTGGCGAGCGGCCCTTGGGCATTGTCCTTTTTTGGGTACCGAAGTCTTTGGGTCCCGGGCACTACAAAAAAATCGGGGTTGAGACGCGATAGTCGTGCATCATGATCTTAAGCTGGTTCTGTGTTTGGAGTTGTGCCCCCGCATTGCATGGTTGGGGAGGTGGGAAATAAAAATTCCAAGGTCACCCCTTAGGCTTCTGCACCTTTCCCGTTGCCCCGTACGGGACTTGGCATCTACTGCTGTCATTCGCTGAGTTGTTCCCCCCGTGACATTTGGGGGAAAGTGAAGCGAGACAAAAATTTCCATTGATCAATCAGCAAGGTCTCCATTTCCTGCTTTTTACTCTCTATTTGGGTGAGTGGAAGGAAAGTGCTGAGTTTTGTTTTGTACCCCGGGGTCCGTAACTGTTGTTCATTTGATGGGCCCTTATGCAGGATCATGTTGGAGGGAAAAGGGGGCATAAGCGTCATGTGAGAGATGGGCCTTGATTTTTCCCCAAACCTCTGGGTCAGGGGCACAGCAAACTGATTTTTTCCCCCTTCCTCCTACGCCTAAATTGCACCAACCCCCTTTCCAAGGCAGGGACGTCGGTAAGTCGGGGTCTAGGGAAAACCTCCCCCCTCCTCCTCCCTGTTCCTCCGGCACAGCTTCAACACACCCTGCTTGCCTGAGATGATGCACCCTGGGAAACTGATCGCTGCCTTTTCCACCCCGGACCCCCAAACTGCCAATGAAAACCCTAAAATTTGGGAAAAATGTCGGGGCCCTTTTGGGTTCGACGGAAAAAAGGCTCCGTGTCCCATCTGTGTCCGTCTCCTCCTCCGTCCCCAGGCGGGACCCGTTGTTTCGAGTGTCCAACACGTTCCAGAACAAATCACCACAATGCCATGCGACAAGGGCATCGTCCCCATGACCTTTGGTGGGTTCTTTAAAACTGGCAAGGATGGTGCAAGCCTTTCACCTGCCTTCACTCTGGGGGCTCAAAACCCCCCCAGTCCCACCGCTGTTGTCAGGCCAGTGTCCTTCGTACTGCGTAAAGGGATTTTCCTCTGCCACAATCGTGGAGCAGTGGGGGGGGAAATCCAGCGTGTTGCCACGTCAACAATGAGACGGTTGATGGGGAGGCCGAGCTGACGCTGCAACGCAGCCAGGCGGGACGGAGCAGGGTTGCGAAGGGCGGAAGGCGAACTTAGACTTCAAAGCCTTCCTCAGCAGGCAGTCCAGACCGGGTAGCTCTTTAGAAATTTCGGGGACGACAAGGTTCATGACATGTGCCAGGCAAGGGATGTGCTCTAGCCTACTGATCTTAAGGGCGGCCAGCAGATTTCGCCCGTTATACGCCACCACCTTGCCTGGCACAAGGTTCTTGGCACCCAGACAGGGCCGGTCTCGTTGCGGGAGCCGTCCACAGCTCCTGACCTGTGTGGGGACGGTCCCCCAAGACAGATTAATTTCAACATGGCCTGGTTCTCTGGGCACGTGATTCCACCAGAGGACCTTGGGGAAAGAACCCTGCACCATCCCTGCGGTTTTGAAGAGCGTGCGCCCGGCCTGAGAGCCACCGTCACCCCAGAGACATCCCCCCAAAGCTCACCCAGTGAGCTGTCACAGAGATATAGCGGCCTTGGCGTGCTTACTAGTCCATGTGTCGGTGGTCAGAGGGACTTTTCCGGCCACAGATGCAGAAAAGGCGCTTGAAATTTTAGATGACACGGGCTGGCCAGGGCAGGGATGGCTTTTCTGGCAACGAAATGCCTGCTCAGCATCCGTTATTGGGGGCAGGCAAGGGCCATGACGTGGCGGAACCCATCTGTGTCCACCAGAATGCCGACATTCAGGCTTTTGGCTTTGGGATGGTTTGGGTTAAAGTGTTTCTTCTGCTCCCAAACCTGGAAGACAGAAGGCTGGCTGCTAGACTGGCCCCTGTAAAGGCATGCAGATCGTCAAACTGGCAGAAGGGAGAAGGGGTAGGATGGGGCTCTGGTGGGGCTGGTGCCACTCGGGCGACGGGGGAGGCTGAAGCGGAGGCTGATCCCAGATCATGACTCTGAGAGACCTGGGCAGCTGAGGAACGCTTGGTGGTGGCGGATAGGAGGCGGGGGACAGAGGGTGTGGGCAGTGGTGGGAGGCCCGGAGTCGGTCTGGCCTGGTTTTGGCCAAGTGTTGCCTCCATTTCAACTCGTGCATTCGCTGCATGTGACTAGACATGTTGGTGGTGGTTAACCACCTAAGGTTCTTACCTCTACTTATGCGTTTACGGCAAAGGCGGCAAATGACATAGCTGGGTGAATAAGAGGCTTGCTCAAAGAAGGCCCAGGCTTGAGGGGCCCTGGACCTTTTTGATGGCGATAAGCCAGGAGGGGGGTTTGCGCTGCCCGTGGCTGGCGGATTCATATCAGCGGCTTCTGCGACCGCCCTCCCCTTTTTGAGGCGGAACTGTACTGACACAAACCCCATCGCTTCCTCCTCGTCCAGTGATGAAGCGCTCCCTGCAAATTCTGCTGAAAAGACCACGTTGGATCCGCAATGTCGTCATCATCATCATCCTCAACACGACTTCGTCGTCCTGACATTCTGCATTCAGGAGCTGCGGGCTACAAGCAAGAGTCACTGCAAGGCGTTGCCGATCGCCCGGGATTTTTGCCGATTGACCGGCTTCCTTCTCCTCCTCTGATGGCATCAGAAAACGGGCGTCAGAGCAGAGAAAATCATCCTCTTTGGCTCTTGATCTTTTAACATGCCTCCTGACCCAACCGCATTTTGTTATCAAAGAGGTTTTCAGAAAAGGGAAATTATCCACAGTGGTGGGTACACAGTTGATATTTGGGTGCTTCATGTTGGACGGATGTTTGATGATGCTGTGACGACATTTGGGGCCCCGTACTGGGAGGACGAGGAGGGTAAGACTGCTGAATGCAGGTTGAAATTAACCACTGAAGGAGAGATTGGCGACGCTGTTCGTTACTGAGATTAACTGGGCCCTGACCCAGCGATGACAGGCCTGACGGTCCTGCAACTGACGATCCGCTGGCATGCGTGTTGTCGCCAGCACTGAAAGGAGCACCTTCTCTCGTACCTCTACCTCCATTCCTACCCCCCTCTTTGCTGGGCTTACCACCTGAATTTTGCTCCATGTTGAGAAATATAAAAATTTGAGAAGGTATGGAAGAGTTTTGGAAAGTCTCTTATTAAAAGATGGCAAATCATAGCTATTCTCAAATCCCTCAAATCAAAACAACATTGCTGGATTCAAATTTAACTGAAAAGTAGATCTATTAACAAAGCTTGACTGACCAAAAGTGAAAAAAACACCTGTCTGAAATGTTTTACGGATATTAAAAGGATATTTTTGGCACCTTTCAATTCACCTGTGGTGACTACAAAATTGCTGTATTCACATTTAACTGCAAAGTAGCTCTATCAAAAAAAAGCTGGCCTGCGCCAAATGAAAAAACACGTATCTGAAATGTATTCGGATAATTTAAAGGCATTTTTGGCCCCCTTTCAATTCACCGTGGTGACTACAAAATTGCTGTATTCACATTTAAGTGCAAGGTGCCTCAATGAACAAAGCTGTGTGGCGCCAAAGTGAAAAAACACGTATCTGTAATGTATTCGGATAATAAAAGGTATTTTTTGGCAAACCCAGCACTTCACCTGTGGTGACTACAAAATTGCTGTATTCAAAATTTAACTGCAAAGTAGATCTATCAACAAAGCTGGCCTGCGCCAAATGAGAGAAAACACGTATCTGAAATGTTTTTCGGATAATAAAAGGTATTTTTGGGGACCTTTCAATTCACCTGTGGGGACCTTCAAAATTGCTGTATTCACATTTAACTGCAAATTAGATCTGTCAACAAAACTGGCCTGCGCCAAAGTGAAAAAAACACGTACTGAAATGTATTCGGATAATAAAAGGTATTTTTGGCACCTTTCAATTCACCTGTGGTGACTTACAAAATTGCTAATATTCACATTTAAGTGCAAGGTGCCTCAATGAACAAAGCTGTTTGTGCGCCAAAGTGAAAAAACAGTTTTCTGTAATGTATTCGGATAATAAAAGGGATTTTTTTGCACCCCATCATTTCACCTGTGGTGACTACAAAATTGCTGTATTCACATTTAAGTGCAAGGGTGCTCAATGAACAAAGCTGTAGTGCGCCAAAGTGAAAAAACACGTATCTCCCAATGTATTCGATAATAAAAGGTATTTTTTGGCACCTATCAATTCAACCTGTGGTTACAACAAATTTGCTGTATTCTCATTTAAGTGCAAGGTGCCTCAATGAACAAAGCTGTAGTGCGCCAAAGTGACTTTACAGCGGTAGATGCTCCTTTAAAATTCTCTACCTAACTACATAAAATCTTCCAATCTCTGATCTAACTAAGTGGTAAGGATCACAGCTAACAGTAGAGCTTTCTCTGTGAAGAAAAAGAATAATTCGCTGAGCTGTTTGGACACAGGCAGAGCGCACGTCCTACTGCTATGAGACGCTGAAGACACTGATCCATGAAAAAGGAAGGGCTGTTCTATGTAAAACAAGGTCATGTGATTTTTCCAGCCAATCGCAACATACACATTTCCCAGTCATGACGTCGCATACACATCTCACCCTGCTCTATTCTGTAAGCTGATTTGCTGGCCGCCAAAATGACAGGAAGCGCCAAATATGGCGCGATATTAATAGATGATGAACAGATTTTAACCTAAATTATCGCATGATTTAAAAATTTCGATCAACATAAAAACTGTGCTGATTTCAACTTTGTCGATAATAATCGCTCAACACTAATCCTGCCGTGTTCCCTGGTCTGTACCTGCTTTGTTACCCGTCCTAGTTCCTGCTGTATCCTGTGGTGCGATGTGTACGTTTATCCCTCCTGTATCCTGCTGTACATGTTCCTGTGTTCCTGTATGCCACCACCTGTATTCCTGTCCTGCACCTCGGCTTTCACCGCAGGTAGCCACGTCAGGGGTAGCGACCTGGGGGTCCTGCAGCCAAGTCCATCCCACTTTGCGGCGGGCTCTGGTTAAGACCAGGGGCCCCTTAGACCCCGCTCCCTGGCGTGGTCCTCCAGCGACCACCTCGCCTGCAGTGATCACAGAGGATCCACACCCGGATGTCAGCGGTCGGCGCCTCGGCATACGTCAGTCAGCGCCCGACCGTTACAACTACTATCAAGTGGAGATACATAGAGGGCATTTTTACTGAATGTGGACACAAAAGGGGCATTACAATTGAGAACATAAGCATTATTACTGAGTGGGGGCACAAAGATGAACTATGACTGAGTGGGATGTACAGTTGTTACTACACCATTTAGAGGGCACTAAAAGAAACATTAAGGGTGGCATGTATGAACGGGGTTGAGCCAGAAGTCTGCCATCTTTTCAGCCCGACATCAGGCGCAGCCCCGTACGCAGTAGATAAAAGCCTTCCGTATGACTGTATCAGGCGCGTTACAGAGCGCCCATGACACTGTGTAATGCACCTGATTTTGGGGGGCGTTCGGGAGCTGGGGTGCACAAGGACTGTAGAAGCTATAGATTTATAGCTTGTTATGGTAATTCTAGGCGCATTACTGCTGGAACAGGTAAGTGGTTTACCTAAGCCAGATATGCCGTTTATGCGCTAGAATGTGCCTAATTTATGACCCGCAGTAGAGCGGGTTCATAAATCAGGTGCATGTCACCCTTATTGTCCAAAGAATACACATGTGGACAAAATTGTTGATATCTTTCAATTAAAAAAGAAAAACCCACAATGGTCACTGACATAACTTGAAACTGGGAAAAGTAATTATAAATTAAAATTGAATGAAAATCAATTATTGAAAATCAGACATTGCTTTTGAACTGTGGTTAAATTGAAACATTAAAAAAAAAAACTGAAAAAAACTGATGAAACTGGCATTGACAAAAATGATTGTGCCTCTATAAAACATTGAAAATAATCTTACTATTGGAATATGCTAATATTAAGGTATGTCCTGTAATTAGCATCACAGGTATCTTCAAACTTGTTTTCAGTCAGTCTACCTAAATGTGAAAATAGTCACTTTGCTATTAGGTATCATGGTGTGTACCACACTAAACACGGATGAGAGGAAACCAAGGATAGAATTTCCTCAGGATACTATATAAAAAATATAGACAAACATGTTAAATGTAAAGGCTATAGGACCATTTAAAAACAGCTTGATGTTCCTGTTACTACACTTGTACATATTATTCAGAAGCTAAAAGTCTGTGGGACTGTAACCAACCTCCTTGGCCGTGAAAACAGGTGGGGAATTGATGACAAATTAAAAAGATGTATAATACGAATGGTAATCAAAGAGCCCAGAAAACTTTCAAAAAGATAATTGGTGAGCTCCACAGTTAATATATATATTCGTTCATGTCAGTTCACACCATCTGTTGCTTTGTATGCCATAGTGGACTTAAAGGGGTTTTACCACGATGTAATGTTGACGTGGGATCCTCCAAAATGGGTATTTAATCACTTTTATAAATATATACAAAAGTGAAGCCTGTGAGAACTACAGCATTGCTCAGTCCCCCTTAGTTTCCTGAAAGTTTACATTAGACACGACCAGGACACTGACAGGAGCTGATCTGGCTGCGCTTGCGTGTTTGCACTTCTTATCTGATGACAGGGAACATGAAGGAGCTTGCAAGGGACTGGGGAGAAAAAGCAGTGAATGAGCCTGTGTTTTTTGTATAGAGAATCCACTGGTTGTAATGTAATCATTTGAGTAAACATTGCAGACTCTCCCTGATCCCTGGATCTCTCTCAGCCCCTTTCCCTTTGCTTATCTTCTCTCCTGAGCAAATAAGAGGTAAGGAACTCACTTCATGGCAAAACCCCTTTAATGGAAGACAACCAAGGAGGAAACCATTGCTGAAGGCAATACAGAAAGAAGCGAGACTGGAATTTGCCAAAATGTGCACTGACAAGCCAAAAAGCATCTGGGAGAATGTACTTTAGACAAATGAGACAAGACTGGAGCTTTTTGGCAAGTCACATCATTTCTATGCTCACAGATGTAAAAAAGAAGCATACAAATTACAAAACACTGTACCTATTGTGACACATGGAGGGGGCTTTATTATGTTTCAGGGCTGCTTTGCTGCAGCTGGCACAGGGTGTCTTGCATTTGTGCAGGGTGCAATGAAATCTCACAATTATAAAGACATTCTGGAGTGAAATGTGCTGCCCAGTTTAGACGGAGTTGAAACATGTAATCTGGAGAAGGGGCATCTTCACACCTGAAAAGTGGGGCATTGAAAAGTTTGTGCAGAAAATTCTGCAGAGATGAGTCATAGTTTGAAGAAGCTGTTATGGTGATCTGGGCCAGGTGTAGAAGAAAAGAAAACAACTCAAATCAGACTGTACTGTATGCATTTATATGGTCGGCAGATTGCCTGTGTAGAATCGTAATCAGCAATAGTGTACAGTAGAATCATTCAGTAATAATATGGTGTAATTTTTCAGACACTTTGAAGTGGTAAAATGTGTTCATGTTTGGCTCTTATATAGTGCCATTATAATGGTATTATTGGTAATGTTGGTCTTGCTGTAGGATTTGTTCGGAAACAGTATGGTGGTGAGATAATTGCTCTTTATATAGTGGTATCATTTGGTAACTGTATGACTTTATTAATTAGAGGTACTTACAAATGGTCAAGGTTGTTTGGTCAGGGGGTCCTTCAAAAGTTTTCTATGTGGCCCAGCCATGTCTTATTATTCTCCTGTTTACGTCATTGTTCTACTGTTTTATGGCAGGGTAAAGTGTCTCCCGATGGCACTCCATTGTCCGCTAGAAGAAAAGCTTATAGGGAAACCAAACTCCATACTTTTGCTTTCAATTGAACACTCTACCGGGAAAAAAAACTGCATGCCTTAGTAGTACTGTAAGGCTCCATAACCTTCAATGGATGCCAAACTATGGCTCCATATAACTGGAAGATTGTAGAGATCCTCAAAGTTCCCATATATGTGAATTCACAGAAAAAGACAAAATATAATGATTTATCTTGTCCTATAAAACCTGTAGAATAAACTGTGTAGTGATAAATGACTATAAGTAAAATGGAAAATGAATGCAGAATGGCTTTTGATTCAGAAAAACTATTAGTATTCCGACTTGGTCCTGACCAGGCTACATGCACTGACATTTCATAATAATAATTATTTGATGCATTTCTTCAGTTTTAGAAATGGAAATTAAATAAAAAGTTTTCAATTACTATGGAACTAAGCCAACAGTATGAGTGAAATCTGAAGATATGACTCCATCATTTATTTAGCTAAACTGTTTTTAAATTGGAGAATTACATACATTTTCTTTTCATAAAATGTTCACTTTGCTTTTATGACTATAACAAATCACTGTATACTTGTGACACTTTTTTTCTACTAAACAATTTTCCTGTTTTTCTTATTTTCTCAAGAAACTCTCAGAAAAGTAATTCACTTGTCATCGTATCACTAATAACTTGCACTTCAAGGCAACAGTTTAACTGACTACGGCAAATAATTTCCAATTATTTGACTACATGCAGGGAACTTTTTGTCTTGCTCTGGATGAACACAAATTGAACTTGTGTCAATTGTAACTTTATTATTGTTAGTATTATTATTGTAAGTCTTATATTTAAAGGGTATATAAATAATACAAGTACTTTCTTATTGCTCCAATGCATCAAAGATAATAAATTAAGCTACTTAGCAAAGAATCTTAATTAAAAAATCCTTTTGTTCATACAGCCTATATTCACATCTATGTGTCTCCATGGTAATAGACTGAAAGAAAATCCATTGTAAGTTGTGATCTTGTATTTATTCTCTTTTATATTTGTATCCCATTTTTTGTTGTTCTGCAAATATAAAGTATTAAGTAGTAAAGGGTAGATAGAATGGTGTCCAACTGCAGGATCACACTACTCAGTGTTTGTACTCTGTAACCATAGAGACACATTGGTATGCCTAGAAGCTGTTAAAGGAGTTGTCACGCTACAAAGATTAGCTTTCAACATGTTGAGATCACTAAATAAAGATGTTTTCCAAATATATTGTGTTGTTCATTTTCTTTGTTAAGGAGCTACAAGTGATTTTATCACCTTCTGTGCTCTCTCTGGTTCCCCAAGTGACCGACCTGTGTACTTCTCCCCCCTGCTGTTTGTTCTATCTGATAGCAGGGAGTGAGGTCATCACACCATCACACAGGTCGTGCAGCAAAGAACTCCGGACAGTGAGAGCTTGTTTGTTATCTGATCTTTCAGACAAAAGCCAGTAATTACTGCTCTTTACTTTACCTCAGAAGCTTCCTTGGTCCTGAGTGCATGAGATTTATCTAATTAGCAGAAGTATGAATACACAGAGCTCATTTGCTAATTACAGACAGCTTGACCAGGAAGTGACAGAGCAAAGCAGCATTATTTCATTCATGCATCCTATGAAACTTTGAGAAGAGACAACCCCTTTAACATTATAAGGTAGAGATTTAAAGAATACTTCCAGCAGAAAAACAGCTTTTCATCATAGCTTGTATCACCTGACTGTCTATCAAATGCTCTCCTTCCCTTTCATTCTGTTTGACATCAGGCACCAGAGCCACAGCAAAGGAGGGCAACATGGGCATGATTGTCAGGAGTTCCACCACGAAAGAGGAAATAGGGGTCGCTATTAGAATTGAAATGCAGACTGAAGTTCCAGTCGAACCTGCAGCTATCTGTGCCAAGCAGAAACAGCATGGCATTAAAGGCTGAAAAAGACCCTAAAAAGGAGAGATTAGCTGCTGTGCCTACAGACTGCTGCCCCCTCAGGGAAGACATACTATCTGTGTAGCATTTTAAGCTGCATTGTAGTACATAGGAAAGGGGAGAGAAGCTGAACAAATCTGTGTTATATATGAAGGTGGCAGCATCACTTTTTTGTAGACCGAGCAGCAAAAGGTTTTACACTACACTGTAATTCTAGTGTAGGGTTTAGTCTAGACTGTGGACTGATAAGTGGCAGGGTTTGCTATGGACTGTGGACTGATCAATGTCAGGGGTAGACTGTGGACTTAGACAGTCTCCTTTAGACTGTGATTTGATCAGTCCAGCATAAAACGACAGACCCAGCAGCATGACCATATCATTCAGAATGCATGTACTCAAGCCCCAGAAGATGTAAGTCTTCTGTATTCCTCCATAAAACCTGCAACGTTTGGATTCATATGAGTCTTTATCAAGCAAGACTCAAGCAAGAGTCCAAATGCTGCAAGTTTTATGTAAGAATAAAGAAGGCTAGAATTCACTAGTGGCAGAGATTACAATAGTTTGTGGGGGGGTCAGTGACATGGTTAACATTAGACTGTGGACTGACCAGTGGCAGGGTTTACTTTAGGGTGCAGACAGGCTAGACTGTGGAATGATAGGTAGAGATGGGCGAAGTTCTCAAAAATTCGATCTGGTGACTTTGCCGAATTTCCCGACAAAATTCGTTTCGGTCTGAATTACTTCGGGACGAACCGTGTAAAAAAAACAGCTATTTACAGGCTGCACAGAGCCTGCAGGGTACTGTAGAACGTTGTGCTATGCTTAAATATGCAGAGGGAGCTTGGTTTGGTCTTCATACAATGTTGTGTTTTAGTATGACATGCATATGACTGCCGCCGCTCTTATAATCGCTTCACTATAAAATTCCCTGGGCACTTAAGAGGGCAAAACTGACCAAAAAACTGAAGTGGGAATGTAGCCTGATAAAGTAATGGCAGCAAAAGCTGGAAAAAAACATGCTGAGAGCTCAGTTGGCAACATCAGTGACAGAGTGTGGAGGTGACGGCAGCAGCCACAGCCGCATGAGGTCAGTGAGTGGCACAATAACATTCTGGCGAGTGGCCCCAAAAAAAAGAGGAGGGAAAAGTAGGCCACAGAGGGGGTTGCAGCACATGGGAACAGGAGATGTGTGGAACAGGTACCCCAGGCCAAGCAGCCAGCAGCAGCAGCATGAGGTCAGACTAGTGGCACAATGACAGAGTGTGTAGGTCACGGCAGCTGCACTGCAGCAGCATGAGGTCAGACAGTGGCACAATGACATTCTGGAGGTGGCAAAACAGTAGTAGGCCACAGAGTGGCACAATGACAGAGAGTGGAGGTGACAGCAGCAGCAGCATGAGGTCAGACAGTGGCACAATGACACAGTGTGGAGGGCACGGCAGCAGCCACAGCAGCAGCATGAGGTCAGACAGTGGCACAATGACATTGTGGAGGTGGCAAAACAGTAGTAGGCCACAGAGTGGCACAATGACAGAGAGTGGAGGTGACTGCAGCAGCAGCATGAGGTCAGAGAGTGCACAATGACACAGTGTGTAGGTCACGGCAGCAGCCACAGCAGCAGCATGAGGTCAGACAGTGGCACAATGACACAGTGTGTAGGTCACGGCAGCAACCACAGCAGCAGCATGAGGTCAGGCAGTGGCACAATGACATTCTGGAGGTGGCAAAAAGAGGAGTAGGCCACAGAGTGGCACAATGACACAGTGTGGAGGGCACGGCAGCACCCACAGCAGCAGCAGCATGAGGTCATAGAGTTGCACAATGACAGAGTGTGGAGGTGGGTGGCAATACCAGTCCCTGGTAAAGATGGTTGGTGGCAGATGGAGAAACTGGCAGCAGATGTGTGGCATCAGGCGGGTGGCGGCATCAGGACATGAAGCAGTGGAATGACGTTATTCATCCCGTAGTCCTGGCAACTGACAAATAACGTCGCCTCCTCAAATGGCCTCAACAAACGGCAGGTGTCACGCATGAGCTGCCACTGGCTGACATCAAAGTTACACAGAGGAGTACTCCTGTCCGCCTGGATCTTCGTTAATGGCCTTTCTCTGTTCATACAGTCGGTCCAACATGTGCAGGCTGGAATTCCAACGGGTGGAAACATCGCATATCAGAGTGTGTTGGGGGAGGCCGTTCTGCCGCTGCAACTCGAGGAGGGTGTTCCTGGTTTTGTAGGAATGGATGAAGTGCATGTACAGTTTCCTGGCCATTTCCAGAATCTTCTGAAGATCAGTGGAAGACTTCAGGAACCTTTTCACAAGCAGATTGAACACATGCGCCATGCAGGGCACTTGGACCATCTCTCCTCGGTGCAGCGCGGACACCATGTTACTCCCATTGTCCATCACCATGGTTCCGATTTGCAGTTGGCGTGGAGAAAGCCACACATTGATTTCTTGCTGCATGACATGAAGCAGTTCCTCCCCTGTGTGACTTTGCCGAGGCAAGCCAGGTGTAGAACTGCGTGACACCGCTGTGCCCTACACGTGTGGTATGATGGAGCAGTACTTGTGGAGGCTGAGATGATGGTGGTGTTGGAGGAGGAGGAGTCGGACATTGGCGCAGGAGCCAAAGATAGACAAAGTGGAGTAGAAAGCGGCGTCTCCAGTCCAAGTTGTTGGTTTGCCTGGGCCCAGCCAGTGGGCCGTAAAGGACATGTACTGGCCCTGACCGTAGTTACAGCTCCAGACGTCTGCGCTGCCGTGCACCTTGGAACAAATCGATAAGCTCAAGGACTGGCCCACCTTCTGTTCTACATATTTATGAAGTGCTGGTACTGCCTTTTTGGAAAAGAAATTACGGCTTGGAACTCTCCATCTCGGCTCGGCACAAGCCATTAGTTCTCTGAAGGGTGCAGAGTCCACCATTTGGAAAGGGAGGGACTGCAGTACCAACAACTTGGACAGGAGCATGGTCAGCTTCTGCAATTTAGGATGGTTGGACGCATACTGTTGTCTCTTTGCAATCGCCTCGCTGAATGACTGCTGGCGCCATGAGTAGCGAGGAGCAGGAGCATCTGTACCGAGAGATGATGGCAAAGAGAAAAAGCTCCCTTCTGCAGAGGTGGTGGCGCCTTGACTGGCTGCAATGGCATGCGTGCCACTGGGCGCTGCTGCTGCTGTTGCTGCGACGGCTGGTTGGACCACCACATCTGTGCCACGTTTCTTCCAGGCCACCGGATGGTGACGCTGCATGTGTTGACGCAGGGCCGTGGTGCCAACGTTAGCTCCCTGGCCACGCTTCACTTTCTGCCCACAGATTCTACATATACCCATATTCGGCTGCTCCGGTGTCTTAGCAAAGAACTGCCACACCGCGAGTATCGGATTTTACCGCCAACGCTCCGCACTGAGTGACTACTGCCGCCGCTGCCTCGCTGAGCCCCTGTGCCGCTACTTTCTTGGACCTGCGAAGCGGGTTTTTCCCCCGTGGCCGCTTGGCTCCCAGCCTCACACTTGCTGCTGCCCTGCTGACTCACGGCCACACAACCATTGCTGGCTGCGCGCTCCCAGACGCGCAAGCTGAGCCCACTTCTCCTGACGATGATGAAGCCCTTGCTTCACCCGGCTCCAAGTGCGGTCGGCTACATCATCATCGATTTGTGTTTCATCGTCATGCTGTCTTCATCCCGTCTTGGTATGCAGAGGCTGACCCCTCACAACATGACTTCCCATGCCACTCTCCACATCTATACTTTGCCGCCTACTGCAAGAAGCAGGGGATATTGGCCCATTTCTTCGCTGCCAAGTAGCTGCTGACTGCCCTCCTCAAATTGTTCATCCTCGCTATATAGTGGTGCTGAGCCCAGACAACACAAATCTCTGGCTGAGGTAAACGGATGGGAGAGAGACGGGTTGGGACAGGTGAGGGCCGTTTACCCGCCCCCCGGGCCATGCCAACTAAGGGGTTGTGTCTGACGTTCCCCCCGGGCTCTTGGCTGGGGTTGTCAGATGTCATTGGGAGGAAGTGGATAACCTAGTCAACCAATCAAGAACCATTGGGTTGCTGAACAACACACGGCCGCTAGATGACAGCGGCAGTTGTGGCCTCACCAGTGACCCCTTTCTGCGACGTCCCCTTGCTGTGCTGCGACTGGGCCTGTCCAGGAATGTTTGTGCCTCTGCCACTCGCAGGTGAAGAGCCTGCCACCTCTCGGGCTGACATACTGTTTGTTCTAAAATGTACGACACTGTTTGATGAAGATATCTGTATATGATAAATACACACCTGTATTTGACTCCAAAATGAACCAATAAGAAGTTGGGTAACCTTGGATAAAATTGCGCTCCACAAATGGGCAGGAAAAATTGGACTTGTATGTGCCGTTTAAAAACACTGTGTATTTTACTGAATATAAAAGCACAAACAGGCTTAAGTAACCTTCGGAATTGAATTATGCTACAAGCAAAATTTCTTCTTTGGAGGTAAAAAAAAACGTTTCTTTTAGTGACCACAACAGCAGAACATCGCTTAATTAACCCCTGGATCTAAATTGCGCAAAAGAAATGAGCAACCAAAAATTACCAGCTTTGTAGCGTGTTAAAATGCCATGTATTTTACGGTACAGAACAACAGAAAAACTTGTAATTAACCCTTCGGTTGTAAATTATGATACATGCAAAATGTTTTTTTTGGCGGTTGAAAAAGAACGTTTCTTTTAGTGACCACAACAGCAGAACAAGCTTAATTAACCACTGGATGTAAATTGCCCCAAAAGAACTGAGCAACCAAAAATTAAGTGGTATTTGGATTGTAAAAACGCTGTTTCTTTAAATGAATACAACAGGAACAGGCTTAGATAACCTTTGGATATTCAATGTGATGTGAGAAGATCGCATTAAAATGTATATGCAGCTGCATTGGACGCACACTGGACTTCAGTTCCAAATACCACACAAAATCAGAATTAGAACGTTAAGAGAAGCAGTCTCTGAGACAAGCTGTGACACCCCCCCAAAATCGCTGTATAAAAATGAGTTCTTTAGTATCAGCTATCATAAGCAGCCGCGGCAGCCCCTTCCCTACTCAGTACCGTGAGAGTGCGAGGAGCTCACATCGTCGCGCCCGGACTTATATAGTGCGGTGACATCCCAGAATCCCGCCGGTCGCTGAGTGGCTTCCTCTCTGCACATGTCATGCAGGCTATGCCCTTCTTCCTCCCAGAGTTCTTTGCCCCATTTTAACGCCATTTTGCTCGCAGCCATTTTATCAATCAAAAGCACGCTTCGTTCCCGCAAAGTACCCCAAACTTCGGCTTCGTTCAGAACCGAAGTTTTCCTGAAATTCTAAATGAAGTCAACTGCGTTAGAATCAATTTGCCCATCTCTACTGATATGTCTTAGCAGTTACATTAGACTGCGGGCTGATCAGTGGCAAGGTTAACTCATGATTACAGATTATCCATTGGTAGGGTTTACTATAGACTGTGGACTGATAGGTCTTAGCAGTTACATTAGACTGTGGGCTGATCAGTGGCAAGGTTAACTCTAGATTGCAGACTATCCATTGGCAGGGTTTACTATAGACTGTGGGCTGATCAGTGGCAGGGTTACCTCTAAACTATGGCTGATGAGATCAGTTGCAGAGTTTAATCTAGACTGTGGGCTGACCAATGGCAGAGATTACATTAAACTGTGCATTGCCTGTCTCTAGCATTTACACTAAACTGTGGATTGAACAGCGGTATTTACACTAGAAATTAATCTGGCACATAAATAAATCCACTTAACTAATCATCTATGCTACAAATAGGTGCACTACTATTATAAAAAAAAGATTTTTTTATTTAAGATTCAAGCCTGACTGGGCAGAAGTAGGGCATGGAAAAATTTACTTGTAGTTTAATTGTTTCCACCTTCTTGACTTTGTATGGCTCATTAGCATAATGGGATAACAATTTACAAACATTTTTATGATTTTGATACATCCTAACAAGGAAGGAAAACTTTAGAAACCAAAGTAGCACATATTACAGGTACTGATGAAAGTTTGGGGGGCAAAATCCAGGTGTTAGGTTCTCTTCAAAGTAATATATTGATATTGCTTTTTTCACAAAATGTAATGCCTTTGCACAATATTTTTTTCCAAATGATATGTTTTGATAGAAAAGCATCCCAAGTACAATGTTAACTTAAATGGGTTTTGCCGTGAAGTGAGTTCCTTACTTCCTTATCAGCTCAGAGGAGAATTTAAACAAATCATGCTGAGTCATGAACGCTGCAGGGGTGAGAGGGAGGGGGTGAGCAGAGAGTGAGGAAGAAGGGAGCGTCTCAAAAGTTTACTCAAATAATAACATTACAACAGAAGATCCTCTATACAGCAGACAGACTCATACACTGCAATTTCTCCAAAGCCCCTTGAAAGCTCATTCATGTTCCCTGTCATCAGATAAGAAGTGCAAACACGCAAGCGCTGCCAGATCAGCTCCTGTCAGCTCCTCTGATCCTGTCTAATGTAAACTTTCAAGTAACTAAGGGGGACTGAGCAATGCTGTAGCTCTCTCAGGCTTGACTTTTTATAATTACATATATTTAGAAAAGTGATTAAATACCCATTTTGGAGGATCCCACGTCAACATTACATTGTGGCAAAACCCCTTTAAAGATTTATTTTTCACCATTTTGGGAAACAATAGGGCTTATTAATTAAAACACATTTGTTATTAAAATAACAGCCATACCAGATGTGTATAGTTTATTTTATATTTTGTTCATATTTCCCATTCCCATTTCCCATTGTATAACGATTTTTTTCATATAAACTGTATTGAACTTTTTATTTTTAACCTCACTTGAGGACTTGAACATGCAATTCTCTGCTTGCTACTATAATACATATAATTCATCATGCATTGTTATCCTGACAGGCAGCCCATTAATCGGCCAACACATAGGGGTGTAACTAAATGCTTATGGTCCCAAGTGCAATAATTCAGCTTTTAACTTTCTCAGGAAACCTCTTTTCCTGGCTGCTGTTCCTAGCCAACCCATAACTTTCAGCTGATTTGTTGGCATTGTTTCCTTTTAAGGCTTTGGAGTGAGTGAGTGAGTGAGTGAATGAGTGAGTGGGATACTTAGAGACCTGGGGCGACATGTATGAATGGGGCTGTACCAGTTTTCTGGTGTACCTTGAGCCAAAAAGAATGTATGAACAGGCGCACTCCAAACTTTGGCACGATAAGTCCCTTTGTAATGCGCCAAAAAACACTTTTTTGTGCACCAAAGATTTAGGGTGTTCTGGGGGCATGTCACTCCACATTCAAATAAGTAGATACATTTAAGATTCTTTGATGTCAAACCTAGGCGCAGAACAGTTAGAACAGCCAGACAAGGTTAAAGGTGGTGCCTGAGCCTGAGTTGTCGTAGTGGCACTACACGGCACCTGTATATATGACCTGCAGAAGAACAGCCAGACAAGGTTAAAGGTGGTGCCTGAGCCTGTGTTGTCGTAGTGGCACTACACGGAACCTCTATGTATGACCTGCAGAAGAACAGCCAGACGAGGGTAAAGGTGGTGCCTGAGCCAGACTTGTTGTATTGGGGCTCTACACTGCCCTGTATGTATGACCTGCAGAAGAACAGGGTCATACATTCTGTCGCATTCTACACTGCCGTAAAGCTATTTAGAACTGGCCTGTCAGTGCCAATGTTCATACATGTCGCCCCTGGACTCTGTTCCCAATACAGAACAAATAGAGTGAGTTACAAAAGCATTCCTACCCCGTGAACTGTTCATCATTTATTAACATTACAGTCACAAACTTAAATGTATTCTATTGATATTTTATGTGATAGAGCAACAAAAATTAGCAAATATTTGTTAAGTCTAAAAAAAATGATGATTTTTTTCCCAAATTTTTGCAAATTAAAATCTGAAAAGTGTGGTGTTCATATATATTCAGCCCCCCTGTACTGGTATACTCCTAAATAAAATCCAGTGTGACCAATTGCCTTTAGAAGTCACCTTATTGGTAAATAGAGTACATCTTTATGTAATTTATTCTCAGTATAATTACAGAATTTTTGTTAAAGAGAACCTGTCACATAGTTTTTGCCCCCCTGGCTGAGTACAGAACAAGGTAGTGTCAGACCTGCTGTTTACAGCGCTGTGTCCCTTATTCTGTAAGATGCTGTAGTTTTCGTGTATTTAATGCTCAAATCTGCAGTTTTCAGCCAGAAGAGTCATTCGAAGAGTCCTTCATAGTGTCAGTTTTTTTCAAACCTGGCCGATTGGAGACTAGCCCCGCCCACCTCAACTGACAAACCTATTATTTGAATAGGTAGAAACATGTGAATAACTGTCAGTGGGCAGAGCTAGCCGTTTGGAGGGTGGAGCTAACACCTGCTCATGAATAAGATTTGAGGGGTAAATGCTCTAAAACTGCTGCATCTTACAGAATAAGGGACACAGCGCTGTAAACAGCAGCTCTGACACTAGATTGTGCTGCTCTCAGCAAGGGGGGCACAACCTATGTGACAGGTTCCCTTTAAGGCCTCAGAGGTTTGTTAAAAAACATTAGTGAACAAACAGCATCATGAAAACCAATAAACACACCAGAAAACACAGGGAGAAAGTATATTGCAGGGTTAAGCTGAAAAAAAAAAAAGCACAAAAAAAAAACAGCCCAAGCTCTGAACATCTTTCGGAGCACTGTTAAATCCATAATCTGTATATGGAAAGATTATGGCACCACTGAAAAGATTAAAGCCGTCCACCTAAACTGACAGCCCAGACAAGGAGATTAACTGGAGAAGCAGCCAAGAGGCCCATGTTCACTCTGGAGGAACGTCAGAGATCCAAAGCTCAGGTGGGAGAATCTGTCAACAGGACAACTATTGGTCATGTACTCCACATATCTGGCATTTATGGAAGAGTGTCAAGAAGAAAGCTCTTTTTGAAAGCCGTAAAACACCCTATTTTCTGTGTGCAAAAACCCATATATGGGCACAGTAATCATGTGAAAGAGCGTCCTTTGGTAAAATGAGACCAGAATTAAACTTTTTGGCCTTAATGCTAAATGCTATGTGTGGAGGAAAGGCAAAACTGCACATCCCCCTGAACACCATCCTCCCCTCAAATCACGGTGGTGACAGCATAATGCTCTGGGGAGGCTTTGCTTCAGCATTGACTGGGAAGCTGGTCAGCGTTGATGGGAAGATGGATGGAGCTAATTACAGGGCAATTCTGGAGCAAAATCTTTTAGAGGCTGCCAGAGACTTAAAACTGGGGTGTAGGTTCACCTTCCAGCAGAACAACAACCCTAAACAAACAGATATGATGTACGGTGCATTAAAAGTGAAATTAAGCTTTCCCAATAACAGTATAGCAATAAACATGTCAGTTTAAGCTACCTTGTTAGTCCAAGAAAGTAAAAAATATTATTATCAATATTTGCAATGGTTTACATCAGTAACGGGGAAATTGACAGAATCCCCTTTGGTCTCAGACAGTAAATGGGTTAATGACAGTATATCTGGTGGTCTAGGAAATTACATTTTTTAATATAAAATGTCTAGGTGGTCTAGGACAGTGTAAGGGTGAATTTTATTATACATAGTGGTCTAAGACAGTAAAAGGAGTGATATAAGTATCATTGGTGAATCAATGTTGTTATAACTGGTATGAAAATTTCCTTTCCCTTACTTCCCTAAATAGACAGCAGATATTTGACAGTTTAAACAATATTTATATCTGTAATATCTTTCAGTAATCTTTTTGGGCAAAAATTTATTGATTCCTCTATAATTGTCTTTGAAAAATTAGTATTCCTTGTCATATGGTAAGCAAACTCACCAAATCTACCAATTTACTAAGGTAAACTGTTTCTGTATATTGAGAATATTTAGTACAATATATTTCATATGGCAAATCATGATGTATTCTACTCATACTTCTTATTTATTCTCTAAGACATACTGGTAAAGGACACCTTTGTCCTATTCTTCAACCATTTCGTTTAAATGCCTAGCTGACATTATCAGATTAATCAATCACTTGTCTCCTGTAAGCCTATAGGCCTGGCTGCTTATCTAGACTTTATGAATTGACAAGTGGAGCTCACCAGGAACCATGTTTAAACTCAGGAAGTGTAAATGACCGTTTAACTAATCAAAGTTAGACAGCCAAATTTAAATCTTCAATTGACACCTGTCTGATGCCAGTTGTAGTGGTTATTACCTGTCTGAAGTGCTCCTGTTCATAAAAGACTTTTGACCAGTGAGCCATGGATTCTTCCCAGTCAATCTCTTGCCTAGCTATCTGGTACTACATTTGCCAAACTGTTGTTGAGCTTTTGTCAGCCAGCCCTCCAACCCTGATCTTATATATGATTCTGTACTAGTTGACATTCTATGACTTTAGCTTTTTCTTGGTCCTTGGCTTTGTATTCAGAGATGTAGCCACTGGTAAACCACTTTGCAACAAAATTCTGGGACTAGCAGAGACCAAAACAAAATTCTTAAAAAAGGGGGTTCTAAAGACCATTTGGGAAATCCCATAGGATTCTTTCTATTAGTGTTAACTTGTTCTTACAAAGTTCAAATATCTTATATAAATTAACCACTGGTTGAAATGTAGCGTTTTTGCTAATATATCATTCTTTGCAAAGTTCTCACATTTTCTAAAGATGTCATGTCATGATGCTTGATATGCTATGTGAGCTGATTTTCGAAAATACAGAAAATATTGTCATGGACGCAATGCACTTATCCAGTCACAATGCCAAGTCTAAAGGAAGTGGTATATCTGTAGCCATGAAAAGACTGAGGATAATGTCAAAGGAAATGTGTAACACATATATAAAAAGAAAACTCAATTAGCCTCAGTTTAGTTTTTGAAGAACAGTGTGAAAGCAACGAAATATGTTCTAAGTCAACCAAAGTTAAAGGGGTTGTTCAGCGAACAAAGAAAGAACAATTTCTCAAATAGCTTTTCTGAGTACTTATTAATTTAACTGTGATGTTTTATTCCTGTAATTTTTAACTTTTTTGTGGGGGGAGGAGTGGTTTGTTTGACAGGACATATCTGTATTTGGCAGGTCGGTATGATTCGGACGACACATTTTTTTGGGTGTTTCTTTTTTCCTGCTTTAAAAAAAGTAGAAACCTATCTATTAAATGTACATTGCATCACCATTTTCTGAGAGAAATAACTTTCACATTTTTTTTATCTACAGACCTAAGTGAGGGCTCATTCTTTGAAATATAGTTTTCTGGTATGTAACTTTTTGAAAAGTTTTTATTCAAATTTTTTGGGAGGAAAAATCAATTTTGGCATTATTTTGATGATTTTTTTCTATGGCCTTCAGCATGAGAAACAAATAATGTTATATTTTAATAAATTTGACTATCAGAGATACTTAAATACAAATTATGCTTAACAAATTATCCATAACTTTTAATTTTTTTAATTGTGCTAATTTCAAAAGTGAGGTGTTTTGTTATTATATCTTTTTTTATATTTCTAAAACTCTTTTTCTACTTGTACTTTAAATCCCCTTAGGTTAATTGTTCACTAGAGGGTGCAATTGCTTGTATACTATTCTGCAATGCAATAGTCTTGCAGAACTGCATGCTAGTTCAAATAGTATACCCAGTCTTAGGCAGGATATAAAAGGAGTACTAAAATAGCAGACCAGGAGTCCTTTATTAGGCCCCTGGCCACCTCGACAACCAGTTATCATACCTTAATCTCCTTTGGTGGTAAGGCAAAACAGGGGGTAAAAACAGAACACCACAGCATTTTCTAACTATTTAGTTGCTGTGGTCATATTTACTGCAGCATCTTAGTGGGTAAAATGGACAGGATCAGAGTTATCTATATTAGCTACTATAAATAGCTGGCATCTACCGAGTATGGAGAGGACTTGGTGAGCCTGCTCCATAATCCCTTACTGACATCACAATATAGCTGCCTATACATGCCTATTTTCCAGTCATCAACCATGTTACTTGATATACAGTGCCTGCTGCCTTTATGGACATCTAGAAAACAGGTTTTATATTTAGTCTCATGGTGGATGTCAGCACCTGTTCATTAGCACCCATTTTAAAAAAGTCAAAAGCAGCTTTCATTCTGTCTGTTCCTAGTCAGGCTATGGGTTATTAGCATATCAGTTCCTATTCAAAGGTCTGCTAATTACTCTGACATGAGAGCAGGACATGTTTATCTAAAATCCAGAGAAGCTTCAGAGCTGAAGTAAACAAAAGTAATTAGTCTCCTTTGTTTGT
Organism: Phyllomedusa bahiana; assembly: GCA_025379985.1. NCBI lineage: Eukaryota > Metazoa > Chordata > Amphibia > Anura > Hylidae > Phyllomedusa > Phyllomedusa bahiana. Next base: position 7,020 of record JAODAL010022132.1, on the reverse strand, counting down.
TAGATCAGATAACAGTCAAGCTCTAAAGCTGCTGGCAGTGTATCCATCTGCTTAGTGGCATCATCCCTGCAATCAGGTAAGACAAATAGCAGGGGAGAGCAGAGCAGATCAGTAACATAGAGAAACCTAAGTGCACTCTGAGCTGATAAAATCACTTTCTTCTCCTAAACAAAAAAAATAAACAAAGTAATATATTTGGAAAATGGCTTCATTTACTGTTCTCTACATTTTGAAAGCTAATCTTTGTAATGAGACCACCCCTTTAACTCCTTAATAACTGCCCACTGACTATACATAGTGTTGCTGCAGAAAGAGAAGTTTTGCAGCTCTTAGCGCCACAGCTGCACTAGGAACAGAGCTATACTTAACAGCTCTGTTCCTAGAGCTATCTCTGTAAGCACCAGGAAATGGAGGAAATCTCCAATCCCTGGCTCTTAACGCTTTGATTGCCACAGCATAATCAAAGGGCATTAACCTGCTTTATCAGGTGATCGGGACTCCAAGTGATCTGATAGAGCCTGGGGAATGTCTTCAGTCAGCCCTGAGGACCTAGAGTAGCCACAGGGCTCTCTGTACAAAAGCCTGCAGTCAGGGCATACTGTGTGCTGCCCTGACTGCTGCCTGTGTCAAACTGACACAGATTGTAATGTATTAGCATATTCATGTATGTTAATACATTATCAAGTGAAAAAAATGTACATTAGTTATCCATTAAAGAGATTTAAAAAAATTAAAAAAACATAAAAGTGCGGAAAAAATAAATGAAATAAAAAAAATTTAATAAAAAGTATTGTGCATACATTACACAACAACAAAAAAACTACACATATTAGGTTAACCTATAGAATAATTCTAACTTGTTAATTAGTGTGAAATGTGAATAATGTAAAAAATCTGTAAACCCCCCCAAAAAAACGAAAAAAAAAAAAATCTGCAGTAATTTATAGGTAAACTATGCCCCCAAAAGTACAATTTTTCCCACATAAAACAAATCCTCATACAACTGCGTCATTGAAAAAATAAAAACTTTACGACTTTTGAAATGCCGGGAGGCAAAAATTCAAAAAAAATTCCTGGTCATTAAGATCTTTTCATGCCTGAGGTTTAAGGGGTTAAGTCATCTACCAGGTTCAGTAGCCGGTAAGACCCATGTGCATCTGGACTGGTAAGTGCCACTCAGCAGGTCAATTGCCATCCATACTAAAAGTATCTATCTAGAGGTTAGTACAGAAATAAGGACCAGAACCAAGCTCAGCACAAGTTTAAGGAAAAGGCCCGGTACATACAGACTGGATGAAGCTCAGTACAGACCAAATAACTGATCCAAAGTGATGATCTAAAGCAGTCAGAGGCAGATTAAACAAATAAGTCTAATAACTCACAGATAACACTGTCTCTTATTAAAGGAATTGTTTTTCCTTCCTTTCTTACCCATCCTACCAACCAACCAAGGCAACCATGACTATTTCCCTCAGCCACAACTTTATACAGACTGTCTGTCTCCCACACTTTATTGGATTCCACATTAGAGAGTAGCATTGGTATGAGGCAACTGTTGAGGAGAAAAGCAGGCATAGTGAGGCATCTGGTAGGAGAGAAAGAAGAGGGACGTGGAGGCACCTGGAAGAAGGTGGGATAAAGAACCACAAGGAAGCAGTCAATATTCAACTGGAGAACTGCTAAAGGCATTTAAGGAGACCTGTATGATCAGGTTTTTCACCCTTTTCTGGCGTCAAATGCGCCAAAGTAAGCCGGCGACGATGTCTAATGCACCTAACAAATGTATTATGCACATTGTTTGTAAGACTCAACACTTTCTAATGCGCATAACATGAAGGGGCGTTCTGGGGGTGTTCTGTGGGCGTGTCGCACCACACTCGTATTATTAGACACATATGTGAATGTGGTTGGCAAAACTAAGCACATTACTGCTCGAACAGGCAGACCTATCTCAATGTGCTCTGCCTAAGCCTGAGGAGTCGAAGTGGAGCTAGATTTGCTGTTAGGGCAAAAAAATGACCAATATTTCTCAGCTTACACCAGTACAATAATAAAAAAGTCATTTCGATAATTATGAAAATATATAAAAATTAAATTATTTACATTTAATAAAAATGTTTTTATATAAAATTAATATAAAAATAATACTATCCAAAAAATAAAAAATATCCTATAAAATGTATTTAAAATTAAAAGAATCTGAAACTAGTTTTACATTAAATAACCCACTGATGTTGTTTTTCAGATTTTTACATTTTTCATTTTTACTACATTAAATTTTAAATGTATTTTTGCTGCTCACCCTTTAGTCCACATACGGCAAGAGCCAGCACACCACAGGTCTTGCTGGGACCTGTGGTCCTCCAAGCAGGATCAGTACCATAGTTTCTATTCACAAACATGCTATTCTAATGACTTTTCTTTTATTTACAGCCTATCTATAGCCTTTATATATGTTAAGTGCATTACCATACCTTCCAACTGTCCCGAATTGGGCGGGACTTTCCCGCTTTGGGACCCTCCGCCCGGTGTCTCGAGAAAGTTGGGATGTGTCCCAATTTTTCGGGTCTGTCCCGGGGATCCAGGGCCTGTGCCCTGAATCCCCGGGCTCTGCTGTGCAGTTCACTGTTTGCGCGTCCGCGGGACGCGCAAACAGTGTCCGCGATTACCGGCTGCCTGTGAGGGAGTCTCTCTCCCCTGACGTCACTGCCTGCAGGGGGCTGGCCCTACCCCCTCAGCCACACTGATCAGTGTGACCGCGGGGCCGGAGCCAGCAGCAGCAGCAAGAGGAGGAAGAGGACACAGCAAGTGTATGGTAAATGTCTCTTCCTCCTCCTCCCCCCCCCCCATTCAGCTCCCCCCAAAACACGGACCCTCTCTCCCTTGCTCAGCCCCCCCCAAAAAAAACGGCCCCCCCCCCCCTGCTCAGCCCCCCCCCCAAACGGACCCCTCCCCCCTGCTCAGCCCCCCAAAAAACGGCCCCCTCCCCCCCTGCTCAGCTCCCCCCCAAATCGGCCCCCCTGCTCAGCCCCCCCCAAAAAACGGCCCCCCCCCCCCCCGGCTCAGCCCCCCAAAAAAACGGCCCCCTCCCCCCTGCTCAGCCGCTCCCCAAAAAAGGCCCTTACCCCCTGCTCAGCCCACTCAGCCCCCCCCCTCTCTTGACACCCCAAAACGGCTCACCCCAGTCGGCCCTCCACCCTCCCTGACACCCCAAACGGCCCCCCTGCCACCCCACTCAGAGCCCCCTCTGTACACCCCAACGGCCCCCTCCCCAAACGGCCACCTTGCCACCCCACTCAGCCCCCCCCTCCCCCTGCCCCCCCACCCCCCCCCCTCGACCCAAAATGGCCCCCCTCTCCCCTTGCTCACCCCAAACAGCCCCCCTGCTTACCTCACACAGCCCCCCTCTGTGACACTCCAAATTGCCCTCCTCCCCCCTGCTCACCCCACTCGCCCCCCCCCCGACACCCAAAACGGCCCCCTCACCCCTGCACACCCCAAACGGCCCCCCTTTGCTCACCCCACCAGGCCCCCCCCCTCTCCCTGCCCTGCCCCGGCCCCACCTCTGACACCTCATTCAACCCCCTGTCCCTCAATCGCCCCCCTCCGCCTCCCTGCCCCCCCCACTCAGCCCTCCCTCTCCCCTGTCCCCCAAATTCCCCCCTGTCTCCTGACACCACTCAGCCCTCCCTGACACTAAACCCCTTTCCTCCCTGAACCAACCCTGACCCTCCACTTGACCCCCCCTCCCCCTTCCCCCCTTCCCCACACACCCCTCCTTCACTCCCTGAACCCCCCCCCCCACCACACACACCCCAACACTTTCCCTCCCTTTCCTAAGGCATACCCAGCTTTCCCACATGATGAATGCTTTATCCAGCACCCGGTAAAGCCAAGTGGAACCAATCCTCCACAGCAGGAACATAGCCTTCCTGGACGCTTGCTGTGAACCATGTCACCCAGCTTTCCCAGGTGGTGATTAACCTATCCAGCATGTGGGAAAGCTTGGTGAAAATCCTCTACAGCGGGTGCCAGGGAAAGGGTAGGTGATTTCTGGGGGCGGATGCGTGCCACTCAGCTTTCCTGGTGCTGAAAACTATCCAGCATGTGGGAAAGCGGGTTATAACCCTCCACAGCAGGCGTCCAGGAAAGCAGGTGCTTGCTGTTGCGGATGGGTGCCATCAGCTTTCCCGGAAAACTGCTGTTGGGGGTGTCACCCAACTTTCCAAGGCATGTGAGGCTATTCAGCACCCTGGAAAGCTGGGTGACATCCCCCACAGCAAGCACCCAGCTTTCCTGGACTCCTGCTAGGCGGGATGTCATCTAGTTTTCCCGGGCACTGAATATGCTATTCAGCATCCCGGAAAGCTGGGTGATGCCCCATTTGTAGGGTTATTGTTGTTTCTTTTTACAGGTTTCCCCTTTGGACTACGTTGGACGGTGGATAGTGACGCTTTGCGTTTTATTTCTTAAAAATGGTTTAAGGGGGCTTTGTGTGGGGGAGTGTTATTTTAAATAAAGTGTTTTTTTCTGTTTTTTCTGTGTTTTTTTTTTCCTTTTAATTCCAGTGTATGGGCCCCGGTATCTGGATGACCCCTCTCCATTACTATGCGGGGGCGGGGTTCGGCAGCGGTGTTTCTTGTAGCCCTGGCTGACCTAACCCCTTTCACTTTTTACCCCGTACCCAGGGGGCTGGGAAGACCCAAAACCTCAGAGGCGGCCCCCTTAATGTGATGGCCCTTCGGGAGCGCTGCAGGCTGGTTTTTTAAAAAGGGGAATTTTCCCAGTATCGTTTTTTTCTTCCCTTCTGATAGTATCGGGGCTTGGGGGACAAAAACTGCTGCGGCTGACCCCAAAAGCCCGAGCGTTTTGAATAAAAAAGGGCTCTTGACAGACCCCCCCTTTACATCCGGGAAAAAATGGGAAAAAATAACACAAAAACCAAATAAAAAAGACTTTATTTAAAAAAAATGTTTTATTCATCACTATGTAGGTGATATGTGTCCTGTGTTGTGGATTATTCGTTATATGTGGTCTGGTGTTGTGGTATTACATTACTATGTGATGGAATGGGTCAGGGTATACTTATCACTAGTGGGGGGTGATATTGGTTGGTGTTGGGATTTTCAGTTACAATGTGAGGGAATTGGTCATGGGTTGTGGTTTTAATTCAGTTAAAAATTCTGGTGTATTGTCATGGTGTGGGGGGAATTCTTTGATCTTGTTTTGCAGTATCATTAAAAATTTTAAATTTTTTGGTGTGGCGAACAGTAAGGTAAATTTTTCCCCGTACAGCGGTATTATGGGGTCACTATTTACTTTATAAGCAAAATCCAAAAATTGTCTGACGCTATTTGTAGGACCTGCATATACTTACTTTTAAAATAAATACAATTACAGACCCCAGTGGCCACGTTTTTTTTTTTCACGGTCTTCTGGAGGGGGCGGGGGGATATTTTGTTTGGGGGGATGGGTTAAGGCTGGGTTTCCCGGGGTTTTTAGTAATTTGTTTGGGTTTGGTCAGAGGTGTGGCCGATATGATGTCATTTTTTTTGGGGGTGGCCCGAGGCTGGCTAATGGGCCCTAATTTGCCTTCTAGATTTTGGGAGGTATGATTACTAATCCTCAAAAATCCAAAATGCGCCTAAACCCAGGGGAGGGCTTTAACTTTAGACACCATTTTTGACTCACAAAAAACAAATTTTATTTAGGGGCATTTTACACTGAAAAAATAATGGAAAAAAGAACTTTGATGCAAACCTAGTTCCATAAAATTTTCCCCTTAGTCTTCATCTTTGAATTTCGGTACCAACCCTAAAAGTAAGGATACAGGTTTTATTATTTTCCCCAGATCAGCTTAAAAAAAAATAGCCCCTGCACTTTGGTATAACTTTTTAATTTACCTCACCAGATACAGTACTTGCCACAAAGTATCCTTGAATTCTGGGAACTACAGCACTAAATCATGAGGTCCATGTAGCTGGGTGTTAACTGCAGAGGCAGTGATATTCAGGGTCACTAGACACTAGCCCTTGGCCTTTTGGACCCTGAAAGATCCCCAAAGTAAACGGGCCCTAGGGCCCCAGCAGACCTCTAAAAGGTTTGGGGTTTTAACAGCACATTAAAAATAATCTTTATTTATGTAGTGTCAATATGTTCTGCAACACTTTACAATGAAGAGAGTACAGACAAAATCAAACATTACAGAGTTAAAATCTATTTAACAGATTAAATAAGACGAGTGAGGGCCTTGTTCACAAGAGCTTACAATCAATGTAGGAAGAGGGGTGAGGCACAAGGTAAGAAGTGTTTAGTTTTTAAAAAATGGTCCAGTCTCTTCAAAAAATACAAAGTTTTTCCAACTTTTAAATTTAAAAAAACAGGAGACTCAAATTTGGGGGGCGCGCGTAGCGCGCCGCGGCAAAAAAATTTTCAATGGACACGCCCATCTTGTCGGGAAAGCCACGCCCCTTCAAAAAAGGGCCCCAACCCCACTCCACCTAATGCATAAAAGGCTTTGGAAAAAAAGCCAGGTAGATGCCCTTATAGCCAGGGAGTAGCCCCCCCCTAACCCGGGAGTGCCCCCTTTAAAACTTGGGGAGATGCCCCCTTTTAAACCCAAATAAGAAAGCCCCCCTGTAGCCAGGTAAGCCAAATTTTTAGCCAGGGAGATGCCCCCCCTTTTTTTAGCCCGGGAGGGGCCCCCCCCTTTTTTAGCCAAAATAAATTTCCCCCATTGGGTTTGCCCGGTAGTGCCCCCCTGTTAGCCCCGGTATTTCCCCCCTTGTTTCCCCGGGAGTGCCCCATTGGTTTCCATTTGTGCCCCCCCTTTTTTTGCCAGGGAGTGCCCCCCCTTTTTTGCCAGTTTCCCCCCTTTTTTTAGCCCGGAGTGCCCCCATCTGTTACCAGGAAATGCCCCCCTCTTTTAGCCAGGGGAATGCCCCATCTGTTAGCCAAGGGAGTGCCCCACGTTAAACCAAATTTGTGCCCCCATCCCTTTGCCAAGAAATGCCCCCATTT
>JAODAL010022131.1:0-65438 GCA_025379985.1 Phyllomedusa bahiana | reverse complement strand
ATGAGCGGCAGTCCTTGGGCGGAATACCTTGTGATGCCAGAGGTCAAAGGAGAATGGGCAGACTGGTTCGAGCTGATAAAAAGGGCAACAGTGACTCAAATAGACACCCGTTACAACCAAGGTAGGCAGAAGAGCATTCTGAACGCACAGTACGGCGAACTTTGAGGTGATGGGCTACAGCAGCAGAAGACCACCGGGTGCCACCTTTCAGCTAAGAACAGGAAACTGAGGCTCCAATTTCCCCAAAGCTCATCGAAATTGGACAGTAGAAGTTTGGGGAAAAAACGTTGCCTGGTCTGATGAGTCTCGATTTCTGCTGCGACTTTCTGGATGGTAGGGTCAGAATTTGTTGTCAACAACATGAAAGCATGGATCCATCCTGCCTTGATAAACGGTTCAGGCTGGTGGTGGTGGTGTCTGGTGTGGGGAATTTTTTTCTTGGCACTCTTTGGGCCCCTTGGTACCAATTGAGATCGTTGCAACACCTTGTGGAATCTATGCCACGAAGAATTGAGACAGTTCTGAAGGCAAAAGGGGGTCCAACCCGTTACTAGCATGGTGTACCTAATAAAGTGGCCGGTGAGTGTATACCTGCCTGAGGGGACCTATACATCAACCTAACTGAGGGGACCTATACAGTTTCCTATTTGATGAGTCGAGCTATAGAGCTACCCCCTTTAGTGCTAGCTGTACAGTGCCCAGCATAACAGTGCCAGCTATACAGTGCCCTGTTATAACAGTGCCAGCTATACAGTGCTCACTATAACAGTGCCAGTCATACAGTGGCCACCATAACAGTGTCAGCCATACAGTGCCCCGTTATAACAGTGCCAGCTATACAGTGTCCACCATAACAGTGCCAGCCATACAGTGCTAGCTATACATTGCCCACAATAACAGTGCTAAACATACAGTACTCACTATAACAGTGCCAGCCATACAGTGCCCACCCTAACAGTGCTAGTCACACAATGCCATGTTATAAAAGTGCAAGTCATACAGTGCCAACTATAACAGTGCCAGCTATACAGTGATTACCATAACAGTAGCAGGAATATAGTGCCCACCATAACAGTGCCAGCCATACAATGCCCACCACAACAGTGCCAGCCATACAGTGCCAGCTTTACATTTGCCCACATAACAGTGCCAGCCAAGTTGCCACCATGATGTGCAATATACAGTGGCCAAACAACACGTCAGCAAAAAAGAAAAAGGTTCTAAGCACAGGGAAGGAAAAACTGAAAAATATCCAGCCTCAAAATGAGTTGCGATAAACTCCAGGCAGGATGACAAAGACATTGCTTCTAGCGCAAACTAAAAAATGAGACAACTCCCACAGCAACCGCGCTGCTGCTGTAACCTGCCACGAATGTATTAGGCTGTATCTACACTGCACAGCATTACGATCATATTTATAGCGCTTTTAGATTTTTAAAAGCGCCGAAGAAATTATCGTCGTGTTGTATAATACGCCGGCACTTTTAGTTTTCTTGGCGTCTTCCCATGCAATATAGTTGTATGAGTGACCGCAAAAAAACGAGAAACAACGCGGTTTTTGCGCAAAACGTGACAAAAAACACGGTCCTGCCGCTTTCGGGCTGTCTTGTGTCCGATGTGATGTAGACATAGCCTAAGGGTATGTTCACACGATGTACTGCGACGCATACAGTACAATGTGTGTTTCGAGAGCTCCCGCTAATACGCATTACGTATTGTCCAAGCGGGGAGAGGAGGCGTAATCCATAGTTCTCTATGAGAAATGTGGATTACAGTAATTTCGGCACGCATCTCGCCCGTATTAGAATGCAAATACATGGCCAAATGCGCGCCAAAATTACCCCGTGTGATCGTATTGTACGCCCAGGGAGATAAGTGACATGTTAATTACTTGCGGCAAATATGCGTCGCAAGTAATGAATGTCAATGGAGTACACGCGGGAGTATACGCATATCAGAGCGACTCCTGAACACACGGCGTAATTGCGGCGCGTACTGTACACCCCGAAATTACGCCGTGTCAACATAGCCAAAGGCTATGTCTACACTGCATCGGACAAAAAAACGGCATGAAAGCGGCCATTTTTTCTCGGAGGCAGGACCGCGGTTTTTGTCACGCTTTGGCTTAAAATGGGATGTATCTCGCCCCGTATTTCGCGCCGTACTGCGCTAAATACGGAGCGAGATACTTCCCAATCATTACGATAATCCACGGTTCTCATAGAAAACTATGAATTACGCCTCCTCTCCCGCCTCGCACAATACGCTGCGGGGGGAGATAAGTGACATGTCAACTGTTCACAGCGTATACGCGCCGTGAATAATGAATGTCTATGGGACCGACGGGCTGCCAGCCCCCCCGCCCCCGCACACACAGCGTAATTGCGGGCGAAATACGTCCCACAATTATTACCGTGTGAACATAGCCTTTGTGCAAAAAAACCGCGGTCGCTTACCGTTTTCTGACGTCGCCCATACAATAGTATTGTATGGGAAGATGGCAAGAAAACAAGAAGTGCCGGCGTATTTGGCTATGTTCACACGGCTTAATTGCGGGACGTATTTCGCCCACAATAACGCTGTGTGTACGGGAGCGGCAGTCCGCCAGCCCTATAGACATTCATTATTCTCGGCGCATATACGCATAGTTGCCAACTTTTGAAAATGAAAAAGCAGGAGATTTTAGTGGGCGGCGCGCGCGTCGAAAATTTGCATGGACACGCCATCTTGTCGGTATGCCACGGCCCCCCTTTAAAAAGCCACCCACTCCATAACTGCATAACGGCTTTGGAAGAAAGCAGGTAGATGCCCTAATAGCATGGTAGTAACCCCCATAAGCAGGTAATGCCCCTTACAGGCAGGTAGATGCCCCCTTGTAGCCAAGTAGATGCCCTCTGTAGCCAGGTAGGTGCCCCCTTTTGTTAGCCAGGTAGGTGCCCCCTTTGTTGGCGGTAGTGCCCCCATTGTTTGCCAGGTAGTGCCCCCGTTGCCAGGTAGTGCCCCCATTGTTGCCAGGTAGTGCCCCCTCTGTGTTGCAGGTAGTGCCCATTGTTGCCAGGTAGATGCCCCCTCTGTTGCCAGGTAATGCCCCACTGTTGCCACGTAGATGGCCCCTCTGTTGCCATGTAGAGACCCCACTGTTGCCAGGTAGTGCCCCCTCTGTGGCCAGGTAGTGCCCCCATTGTGCCAGGTAGTGCCCCTCTGTTGCCAGGTAGTGCCCCCTCTGTTGCCAGGTAGATGCCCCATTGTTGCCAGGTAGGTGCCCCCCTTTGTTAGCCAGGTAGGTGCCCCCTTTGTTAGCAGGTAGGTGCCCCATTGTTGCCAGGTAGTGCCCCCATTGTTTGCCAGGTAGTGCCCCTCTATTGCAGGTAGTGCCCCTCTGTTGCCAGGTTGGGCCCCCATTGTTGCCAGGTAGTGCCCCTCTGTTGCAAGGTAGTGCCCCCATTGTTGCCAGGTAGTGCCCCATCTGTTGCCAGGTAGTGCCCCCATTGTTGCCAGGTAGATGCCCCCTCTGTTGCCAGGTAGTGCCCCCATTGTTGCCAGGCAGAGCCCCCCATATAGCTAATAAAAATAAAATAATAAAATCCACTTACCTCACCAGGCTCCTGCAGCGCGGCCCGCTCCGGACGATCTCCTCAGCGGCGCAGGGGGAAGTGAGAGCAGCCGCGCGTCACTTCCCCTGCGCCGCTGACCTGTATGTACGGCGTGCACCGGCGCCGGACATACAGGGAGAGGAGGGAGGAGGTACCGATCCCTCCTGCCTCCTCCCTGCACAGCGAGCCTCCGGGCGGGTGAAGCGGGCGCAGCGGGCGATTCAACCGCCTGTGGGACCGGACCGGCGGCGCCAGATTAGCGCACTAGCGCTACTCTGTGCCGCGGCCATTTAAAGAGCCCCCGCTGCCTGCTGGCGGCGGGAGGAATACCAACTCCCCGGGAGGGGGGGGGGGACCCCAAATAGCGGAACCCTGCCGCCAAAAGGGGAGATTTGGGCATGTATGATATACGCCGGAATAATTGCTGTACTTCTCTCCCCCATCCCTATATTCACAGGAAAACGATTTTTATTTCGGCCCCCTTCCCGGAATAGGAAAGACGAGCTGCAGTCTCCACAGGTCGTATTTTCTCTGCCCGTCTTTCGGTGCCGGCGTATTATACTACATGTTGTATAATATATACCGTATATACTCGAGTATAAGCCGAGTTTTTCAGCCCAAAAAATGAGCTGAAAAACTCTACCTCGTCTTATACTCGAGTCACTGTCGGCGCTCGGGCGCTGCGATGGCCCGGGCGCCAACAGGGATGCTTCAGTTATATGCGGCTCCTCAGGGAGCGCATATAACTGAAGGCTGAGTGAGCGCACAGTATCCAGACGCTGCTGTGGTCCGGGCACTGTCCGCGATCCCTTCACCTACATGCGACTTCTCCGGAGCGCATATAGGTGAAGGGATCCCACTGCGGGGCACAGAGCGAGCGCTCCGTGCTCTGCAGTGGCCTCCGGGCGGCCGCAAGCGGACTCGCGGCCGCCTGCAGTTTCCGGCACAGGCAGGTGTGACATCACGCTGCGAGCACGGCCTGATGACGTCACCCGACTGTGCAGAGAAGATGCAGGAATCGCGCGGGAGACGGAGCAGCGAGGAGGCGGAGCAGCGAGGGAGACGAAGCAGCGGGGAGCCAGGTAAGTGATTGTTTTTGATTTTTTTTAAACTGCCTATGCCTGCCTACAGCTGCCTATACCTGCCTATAGCTGGCCCTATACCTGCCTACAGCCGGCCCTATACCTGCCTACAGATGCCCTATACCTGCCCTACAGCCGGCCCTATACCTGCCTACAGCTGGCCCTATACCTGCCTACAGCCTGCCCTATACCTGCCTACAGCCTGCCCTATACCTGCCTATGGGGCCATATACCTGCCTATACCTGCATATAGGGCCATATATCCGCCTATAAGTGCCTATGGGGGACATTAAACTGCCTATGTAATTTTATTGGTATCCATTTTTATTTTTAAAATTTACCAGTAGCCGCTGCATTTTCTACCCTAGGCTTATACTCGAGTCAATAAGTTTTCCCGTTTTTTGGGGCAAAAGTAGGTGCCTCGGCTTATAGTCGGGTCGGCTTATACTCGAGTATATACCGTATATCTCATCAGGGAGAAGCACCATGCCAGTGATTGCTACATCCAATAGATGGCGCTGCAGAGTTCAGCCTAACATAAGCCCTCTGAACTATGAATCTACTACCATTCATCCCACTTTCCCCTTGAGCTTCTCACACATCCCCCCAATAAGGTGAAATTCAAACTGTAATGATCACAGTGTTGTCTTATTGCCCAAACCTAAAAAGCGAAACAGCATATAGGGATGTGACACATGGACCCTCTGAGGACTCGTAGAGTGCACGGCCGCGCGCGTTCACGAGTACATACGGCTCCTCTCCAGCCGTATTCCATGTAATATCCGCTCGCAGCACGGCCCCAGCCTTGTTCTCTTCGCTGCTTTACGGCTGAGTGACGTGGAACGTCAACAGTGAAACATGGCAGAGCCCGGAGAGTCGTCTCCGTTGTCTTCTCCCTCTCCACCGCTGTCCTCCCCGGGAGCTGGGGACGAGGAGGAGACCGACACCTGGTGAGTGAGGCTGTTGGAGCGGACCATCCGTGCGGGGGTGAATAGTTCCGGGGTAGGAGGGTGCGGGGACAGCGCTGATCATGAGACCCGGACGTAGAGAGCTGCTGCCGGGATATCCCAGAGGCTGAGCTGATGCCCCTGGGGACGCCCCGCAGCTTCTACACTCGGGCACCTGTGGAGCCGGCAGGGTGGGCACCGGTCAGATTGACCGGGAGCGGGGCCCCAGATACAAGGAGAGAAGTTGCGAGGAAGCTCCCGTGACTGATGGGGAATGAACATAGGGGCATTTAAAGGAGCTGCTCGCTGAGGCTGCAGCAGGTGATAGAGGAGCTGACGGATATAGGGAGACGCTCGCTGAGGCCGCGCCGGGCGATAGAGGAGCTGACGGATATAGGGAGACGCTCGCTGAGGCCGCGCCGGGCGATAGAGGAGCTGACGGATATAGGGAGACGCTCGCTGAGGCCGCGCGATAGAGGAGCTGACGGATATAGGGAGACGCTCGCTGAGGCCGCGGATGGTGATAGAGGAGCTGACGGATAGAGGGAGACGCTCGCTGAGGCCGCGCCGGGCGATAGAGGAGCTGACGGATATAGGGAGACGCTCGCTGAGGCCGCGCCGGGCGATAGAGGAGCTGACGGATAGAGGGAGACGCTCGCTGAGGCTGCAGCAGGTGATAGAGGAGCTGACGGATAGAGGGAGACGCTCGCTGAGGCCGCCGGGGGATAGAGGAGCTGACGGATATAGGGAGACGCTCGCTGAGGCCGCGCCGGGCGATAGAGGAGCTGACGGATATAGGGAGACGCTCGCTGAGGCCGCGCCGGGCGATAGAGGAGCTGACGGATATAGGGAGACGCTCGCTGAGGCCGCTGGCCGGTGATAGAGGAGCTGACGGATATAGGGAGACGCTCGCTGAGGCTGCGGCAGGTGATAGAGGAGCTGACGGATATAGGGAGACGCTCGCTGAGGCTGCGGCAGGTGATAGAGGAGCTGACGGATAGAGGGAGACGCTCGCTGAGGCTGCGGCTGGTGATAGAGGAGCTGACGGATATAGGGAGACGCTCGCTGAGGCCGCGCCGGGCGATAGAGGAGCTGACGGATATAGGGAGACGCTCGCTGAGGCCGCGGCAGGTGATAGAGGAGCTGACGGATATAGGGAGACGCTCGCTGAGGCCGCGCCGGGCGATAGAGGAGCTGACGGATAGAGGGAGACGCTCGCTGATGCTGCAGCAGGTGATAGAGGAGCTGACGGATAGAGGGAGACGCTCGCTGAGGCCGCGCCGGGCGATAGAGGAGCTGACGGATTAGGGAGGACGCTCGCTGAGGCCGCGCCGGGCGATAGAGGAGCTGACGGATATAGGAGAACGCTCGCTGAGGCCGCGCCGGGCGATAGAGGTGCGGACGGATATAGGGAGACGCTCGCTGAGGCCGCGCCGGGCGATAGAGGAGCTGACGGATATAGGGAGACGCTCGCTGAGGCCGCGCCGGGCGATAGAGGAGCTGACGGATTATGGGAGACGCTCGCATGAGGCGCTGGCAGGGGGGATAGAGGAGCTGACGGATATAGGGAGTACGCTCGCTGAGGCTGCGGCAGGTGATACAGGAGCTGACGGATATAGGGAGACGCTCGCTGAGGCTGCGGCAGGTGATAGAGGAGCTGACGGATATAGGGAGACGCTCGCTGAGGCTGCGGCAGGTGATAGAGGAGCTGACGGATATAGGGAGACGCTCGCGGAGGGTGATAGAGGAGCTGACGGATATAGGGAGACGCTCGCTGAGGCCGCGCCGGGCGATAGAGGAGCTGACGGATATAGGGAGACGCTCGCTGAGGCCGCGCCGGGCGATAGAGGAGCTGACGGGTATAGGGAGACGCTCGCTGAGGCCGCGGCAGGTGATGGAGGAGCTGACGGGTATAGGGGAGACGCTCGCTGAGGCCGCGGAGGTGATGGAGGAGCTGACGGATATAGGGAGACGCTCGGGTGAGGCCGCGGCAGGTGATAGGGGGGATCTGACGGATATAGGGAGACGCTCGCTGAGGCCGCGGCAGGTGATGGAGGAGCTGACGGGTATAGGGAGACGCTCGCTGAGGCCGCGGCCGGGGATGGAGGAGCTGACGGATATAGGGAGACGCTCGCTGAGGCCGTGGCGGGTGATAGAGGAGCTGACGGATATAGGGAGACGCTCGCTGAGGCCGCGCCGGGCGATAGAGGAGCTGACGGATATAGGGAGACGCTCGCTGAGGCCGCGCCGGGCGATAGAGGAGCTGACGGATAGAGGGAGACGCTCGCTGAGGCCGCGGCGGCCGATAGAGGAGCTGACGGATATAGGGAGACGCTCGCTGAGGCTGCAGCAGGTGATAGAGGAGCTGACGGATATAGGGAGACGCTCGCTGAGGCCACGCCGGGCGATAGAGGAGCTGACAGATATAGTCTCCTATAGGAAAAGGTTCAGTAGAACTTGTATTCATGTAAATCCCTGAATTCTGGGTGAAGGAGTCCAGTAGGCAGTGTTCTCATTGATTGATAGCTTTCTCTCTATGTACACTCATACAAGCAGGCTGTCAATCACTGCTCAGACCGCCCACCGGACTCTTTAACCAGGAGGAAGCAGCAGGGATTGAAGAGAATGTTGTGGGATCTATCAATGCTCATTTGTCATAGAAGATACGACTCATATTTACCTCTCGGACGCTCCCGCTCACTCCCGATACATTCATCTAAATTTAAAGTACTGAATGGTCATCATTCATGTGACAGGTGCAGCCAGTTACAGGCCACAGAGGTCACGTGTATGTGACTTTGTGGCCTGTGATTGGTCGTCTTCAACTTGGTGCAGGCCTCTTAAGGTCTCTGTGCCAGAAACTGATAACAATGTAGATTTATCTACAATTTAAAGGAACTGTCCACTTAAAAAAAAAAAAAAAATCCATGTAAATGGGGCAAAAAAACCCAACAACTACCTACCTGCCTGTCCCCTGGGCTGCGGCTCCGGAGCTCCCCAGTGATCTCCTTGCCTGGGGTCTCATATTGATATCCAATGGGGGGTCTGCACTCCATTCACTCAATGAAGTGGGAGCCTCTCCTGCGTATCAGGATGAGACCTGGAAAGCCAGCAGCTGGGTAAGAACTATTACGAGTTTAATCCCACCCCGGCCCTATTTCCATTATTAAGTGGACAATTACTTTAAGCCAAATGTATTTATTGTATTAGTTTATGGTGTAAATCTATCGGGTGAGGGAGTCGAATTGGACTAAAATAAAAAAGTTGCACTTTTTTTGAAACAAATGAGGCTTGCACAGTTATCTGTGATGTGAGTAGTTCAGAAGACTGAGATAGATGGCATCTACCCCCCTGTCCCTGTATAGTATATGTGGTGGGCACCTCAGGCTGGGTGCTCATTGAGAGTAACTGTCCTACACGGATTTGACCAATCAAGGGTGTCAAACTCTTTCACCAAGGACCACATCAGCATTATGGTTAACCTCAAAGCATAGCCCGGACAATGGGTAGGTGACTGTCTAGGGCACCATCCCCTACCTGTCAGGAAGAGGGCACAAGGAGCTGAGCCCACTCCGTACACAGCGGGTACCGGCTTAGTTATACTCTATAAAGACAAAAACTCCCAAAAAAGTGCACAGTAGTTTTCTGGTCTGGTTAGGGCGGGTGCAGTCGCAGGCACTGTGAGCCAGGTCTGGGAAATCTAACTTTCCATAGGAAGGTGTGGAGGGAGGGCACCATCATTTCCTGCCCGACCCTGTCTCAAAGGGCCACGGTGGCCAGTGAAAAGCTGTCATCCAAGGTTGTATAATATCCAGCCCCTTCGCATGTTTAGCACCGAGCTTCCTACCTTGGATGGTGCTGGGGTAGGACAATGTGAACTGTTCAACCGCCTGTAAGTTGTGCCAGAGCTCAGAAATCCAAAATGGCCCCCGAACATCGTGCTGGAGCCGTCACCTTTGCCATTGGTTGCATCCTCCAGGAAAGTGGCGAGCCGCTCCTTCTGTGTCTGGACTTTCTGTCCCTGCTCCCGGTGTCTAAGCTCTCACGGGCCACCTAGTGAGGTGGTGGGCCCTGGACACGTGGAGTAGATAGTAACATGACACACAGAGGTTGTTCTTCTGTCCATGCAGATGATTCGGCAGTGCTCCCTCCCCATTGTAATTGGTGGAGTCCTATCTGTTCTATCAAGAGGTTTCCAGCACAAATCCTGACAAGGAAAAAGAGATTATGGGAAAGGAGCTGGGAAGCTCTCTGCGCCCTCTATTGGTTGTAACAAATCCTCAATTTACTTCTGATTCACTGAATCTTTGAGAAGCAAAAAGGAATATTAGTCAAGCCATTACTGCTCATCTACATGTTCCCCTTCTCCCAGGAAAAAGAGAAAAATTCACCCCCAATCATAGGGCAGAGTGTGGCTGTGCTTCCTGCATGTGGTCGTCACCTTTGTACTGATTCTACAGGTTATGGATCTGTGTCGTGCGGATCTGTCTGGGTATGATCACACATTGGGGCACATCTATCACAGCAAGGGCTCCAGAATTCTGGCACAACTTGCTGCATAACTAACAGCATACAAGCTTTACACCACGATGATGTGTTTTTGGCAAACAGGTTGTGGTTTCATGGAAAGGGCGTGTACAACACCATGCACCAAAATTTTGGTGCCGTTAAAGGGGTTGTCTCGCTACAAGGATTGCTTTTTATATTATGTTAAGATCTTGCAAAAACAAGTCACTTTGCAATATGTGTCCATTACCAGTGTCCTACCTATTCCTAGATATCCCCTCTTGTATGGGCTGCATCAGCTCCTCAGGTCACTATTGCTACAGACCTGTTCGGTCTCTCCTGATAGGCTGCCAGCACTGGTTGCTATAGCTACAGACCTGTTTGATCTCTCCTGATAGGCTGCCAGCACTGGTTGCTATAGCTACAGACCTGTTTGATCTCTCCTGATAGGCTGCCAGCACTGGTTGCTATAGCTACAGACCTGTGTGATCTCTCCTGATAGGCTGCCAGCACTGTTTGCTATAGCTACAGACCTGTTTGATCTCTCCTGATAGGCTGCCAGCACTGCATGCTATAGCTACAGACCTGTTCGATCTCTCATGATAGGCTGCCAGTGCTGGTTGCTATAGCTACTGCAGCTCGTCACTACAGGCCAGTAGTAGCCAGTAAACACGTCCTTTAATTCAAAAATGAAACTGAGAAAACAGACAGAGGTAAGATGAATCCATGTAGTGAGACAAGCCCTTTAAGGGTGAGTTTACACAGTGTATTGCAGGTCGTACCTGTGCCAAAATACTCCTGCTGTTGAAAGTACGCGTTGGCCCAGACTTTTTACTTTCATTTTCCTCGGCGCGTCCTCTCCTGAAAGAAGTGTAGCTGCTTTTTACAGGCCCGTAAAGTATGGCAGGGAATATGCCAGCTTATCATAGCACTCAATAAGTGCTATGATTTTGCCGTTTTTGCTGGGCATACGTTGGGCATATTGCAGCGGAATTACGCCCCTAAGAACGCTCCTCAAATCCGCCGTGTGAACGTGCCCTTAGTGGCATAAAGTAACTCAGCTTCTAAAAGGTGTCCAGTTTGTGCATCAGATTTCTCAACACTATGATACATGTGGCCATTGTACGGGCATGTTCACACGGCGTCTTGGATGCGTTTTTGCAGTACGTAAAACGCATCCAAAAATGTACAACAAGCTGCTTTACATTTTCCGGACTGCGGAAACTTGTCCCTATTGTTTCTAAGGGCTTTTCAATGTGTAAAACGGATCAAGAATTGACATACATTTCACGCAATGCAAAAACGTATGTAAAACACGTATCATCTGAAGGACCATAAGTATTTTACATTGAAATGAATGTAATCACACTTGAACATTGTGAAATACATTTTGGGTCTGTTTTTCGGTACATAAAACATTCCCAAAAACGTATCTAACAAACGCTGTGTGAACATGGCCTTAGTTTATTATAAGTCATTTTATTTATCTTCTCTAGTTGTGCTTTCTCTGCATCTCTTGTATGTCTTTCCATGTTTGTACGTTTTGTACACACCTTGATTGATTATCGCATGTGTTCACATACGCTTGTGTGATTGATGCCACTATGTAGGTGTGCACATGTTAGTTACTTACTATGCTATGACTAAGGGTCAGTAAGCAGCTTGGCCTGAAACGCGTAAGCTGTTTGTAACCTATGGATGTATCTTTTAAACCTCTCCGAATAAAGTGGATTTTATTGACGTTCCATCCAAGCTGCACATTCGTCTCTTCTAACATGCCCTTAGTGGCATAAAGTAACTCAACTTCTAGAAGGTGTAAAGTTAGACATGCGCCAGATTTCTCAACACTGTGATACATGTGGCCCATTGGAAGACTGTCTAGTCTAGCTTTACACTGTCTAAGTGTTCGATAGCATTGATAAACCTGCCCCAGAGGTCCTTTCCAAGCTTAAAAGGGGTTGCCTCACCTTTAGACAATGATTTGATATCGCTAGGATATGCCATCAATGTCTGATAGGTTCGGGTCCCGCCTCTGGGACATGGACCAATCTCCTAAAAGAGCCCCAAAACCTCTTGGGTTCAGAACAAAGAGGTTTTGGGGCTCGGTGCGGAGATTAGTCAGGACATTGATGGCATGCCCAAGCGATATGCCATCCTTGTCTATAGTGAGACAACCTCTTTTTAAAGGGGTTGTCTCCTCTCAAAGCTTCATAGGATGCATGAATGAAATAATGCACTTCTTCTGTCACTTCCTGGTCAAGCTGTCAATAAATAGCATATGAGCTCCGTGTATTCTGGCTTCTCTGTTTATTAGTCTAGATGAAATAAATTACCTTCTCTGATGTCTGGAGAAGCTGCTGAGCTAATGTAAACAGTAGAGTAATTACTGTCTTTTGTCTGAAAGATCAGATAACACACAAGCTCTCACTGTGATGACCTCACTCCCTGCTATCAGAACAAATGGGGTAGAGAAGCATGCTGGTTAGTCACTTGGGAAACCAGAGAGAGCACAGAAGGTGATAAAATCACTTGTAGCTCCTTAACAACAAAAAAAAGCAACAAAACAATCTATTTGGAAAATGTCTTCATTCAGTGTTCCCTACATTTTGAAAGCTAATCTTTGTAGTGAGACAACCCCTTTTACGTCCGTGGCAGAAGTCTGACTTTTTGGCGCTGGTTTGTACCTGCTTTAGTGTCAGATTTATCTTTTTTTTTTTCTCAGATTTTTCATCCATGGGGTGAAAGTTTTATTCAGTCCCTCCAAGATGAGTGAATGTGCCCCAAAGGGCTGCCCGTGACTGATGTGGAAGGGGGGAGTGGGGCTCAAGTAAAAGGCCAGTGTGTAAAGGCTTTCCCTGTGACTATGCCAAAAAAACCGGTGGCTTTTGAGTTTGGTGTTGGTGAGAAAAAAGGGGCCCGGGCGTGCTTATCCCCTGTCTAAACAGCTCTGGTAATATGTCAGGAATGTCGTCAGTGCTGACAAGGGGGATTTTTTTCCCGTTAGGGGCTGTTGGGGGCCCGGGTTTGTCCTATTGCTTTTAATACAGCGTAGAGTCTACGTGGAAGATAACCCTGCACCCCCTCTGACCGTCCGGGAACTAGCTCTTCAGGGGGTTTTCCTGTCCCTTTTCTTCACACGGGGGGCTTTTTTTTTATTTTACCCCCAATCATTTTTAAGTTTACCCCTTTTTTTCCCCTTCCCTTGGGGAAAATGTCCACACTGCACCCGAGTCTCTTTCTAACAGCCCTCGTTTTCTGGAGCCAGCTCCATCCGTGTTTTTTAAACCCCTTTAAATCCCCCTTTGGGGGTTAAAAGGGAAATGAAAAAACGGTGCCGTGAAAGGGGCTCCCCTTGACCCGGACCCCCGCGGGGGATGGGGGGGTTTTTCCCCCCAAAAAGTTTAAAAATTTTTAGTTGGGGGTTTTTCCATCGCGCCATGTTTCCATTTTTCCAAATTTCCTTGCCCCAGAAAAATTTACGGGGAATTTTACATCATTTATACTAAAAATTTTAAAAGCCAAAAAAAACAGAACCCCGAAAACCCTGGTGCAAGTACATTTTTTTCACTTGGATTGTACTGGGAAACAGCAAAGTTTCTATGTTTGGTCATGACACCTTTTGGCCTGCACAGGCTTATTTGGGGATTGGCCCCGTCCTCGCCGGATTTCGCTTTCATAGGGCCCCAATCCGTCGGGTATTACGGAAAACCACGTCTCAAGAAAAACAGTGGACCGTCGGCCCTCCCCCTCGCCGAATCCGCCGGGGGGGAAAGTGATTGAATTATTCGGCCGGGGGCCCCCAAAAAATATTTCTATGGGGCCGGGGCCCCGGCGCCCCCCCTCTCCGGCCCGCCCCCGTCCCGCCCCTTTTTAGGGGAAAATTTACCAATTCGGCGCACAAAAATGGGAGGGGGGCTCCGGGAAACCCCCTTAAAGGATAGTCCCGGCTTTTTTTGCTTTGGGCTTTTTGGGGCCCCCTGGGGGCGGGGTTTTTGCCCCAGGGCCCGGGCCAAAAAAATACCGTCCCCTTTTTTTTAAAAAAAATTCCCGGAATAAAATTTTTTATACGGGGGGCGGGATTTTTATTCCCCCCGGGGGGGGGGGGGGGCGGGGGGGGGAAAAGTGACTGCACTTTATCCATCTTGAAAAAAACCTTTGGCTTTGGTTAATTTTGTAAAAAGAGTTTATAGTAGTTATATTTTGTACATGGGGGCAGAAATATAGTAGTTTATTCTTGTCGGGGGGGGGCCCAAGTATATAGTAGTTTATTCTTGTACATGGGGGGGCAGTAAAAAAAAAAATATAGTTATATTTTTACAGGGGGGGCTATTATAGTAGTTATAGTTTGTACATGGGGGCAGAAATATGAGTTATATTTTTGACATGGGGGGCAGTAATAGAGTTATTTTCTTGTAAGGGGGGGCAGTATTTAGAGTTTATTTTGTACAGGGGGGGCAGTTTTTTATAGCAAAGGGGGTTTTTATTTTTATGTTTTAAAAAGGGGGGGCATAATATGGGGTTATATTCTTGTACATGGGGGGCAGTATAAGCAGTTATATTCTTGTACATGGGGGGCAGTATTATAGTAGTTATAGTCTTGTACATGGGGGGCGGTATTATAGTTATAGTCTTGTACATGGGGGGCAGTAATATAGTAGTTATATTCTTGAACATAGTAGAGATGTACTATGCGGGTTAACCCATGTCCCAAAGGGAAGCCTCATTTATGGGCGTCAAGTACATGACTCAGAATCTGACTAATAAATGGTTTGAGGCTGTAAATGGTTTTCAAGCTTAAATTAAATATAAGAAGGAGAAATGCTGCACATTGGAAGGAGGATATGCAGGCACCGCACACAGTTTGTTTTTTTTTTTTTTTTTTTTTTTAAGTATAATATTTTTTTATATTTTTGAAAACATTTTTTATTTTGCTAACTACTTATTGAACTTATTAGCCAGTGCTTCCTTAAATCTATTTAGTCTGGAGCACTGCATGACACAGCTATGTACTGTGAGTGCGTGGTGAATCACGGCACACGTTATAGTCGTGGCACCTTGGCTGAAATCCGTCTATATTCTGCTTGGACTTTAGATCCTGGCTCTGTTTCTGCGACTCATAAAGATGAAGGATTAACATTATCTGGCAGCCATTAAATTCCCTAAATTCCCATTCCATGCTGCCTTTTTTGGCCCGGGTCCCGGGTTTTAAAAAACAGCAGATAAGAAAGGGGTGGTTTTCCAGCTTAGTCAGCGAGCCCAGGAGGTTATCATTCCCGGATGTAGCAGGGAACCCCCTACGGTTCTTGACGGATTGTCAGAGAGGGACTAAGGTGTTAGGGAAATTGACTACGGTTCAAAAATCCCATTATTACAGCTTATTCAACATGGGGAAAAGGCCAAACGTCCTGGGGGTTTTTTAGGCGTGCGTGCCCGCAGGGAGGACAACCCCACATTGTGTTTCCAGGGCCGGGTTGTACGTCTGTTGTATAGCGCCTGGAGCTACGTCTATTGTCCGTGTTCTGGTTCATCCGTTATGCAGATGGAAACTGAGATGTTTTCTATGGAGGAAATGACTCAGAGACCTCGTGGGATTTATGTTTTATGTAAGGAAGCTACTGTATGTTCTAAGAGGAACTGCTTTAGTTATGTTTTATCCTTCACATCATTGAAAGGGTTTTTTTCACCATATTGATTAGCCTTAAACATGTAGGGAAAGGTAAATGAAGAGTATTACCAAATACAATGCTGTTGTGATTTTGCTGTGTTCAGGAGATAAAGGAGATTTTATCTACTGCTAGTATAAAACATAATTTTTAATACTCTTTGTAAAAAAAAAAAAAAATTCGAATATACACTCCATTTTGTCTGGTTTTTTTCTTGTTTTTTTTTGTCTGTTAATTAAGATTTTTTTTTTTTTTTTTACAAATGTTTTCAATGTTTAATACCAATTGGCAATGTAATCTTAATACAGACAAAAAAACAGCTAACAGACAAAATGGAGTGTCTATTTTAATTTTTTATTTTTACAGAGTAATAAAAATTATTTTATACTAGCAGTAGATAAAATCTCCTTTATCTCCTGAACACAGCAAAATCAGAATATGTGTGTTTGTGTATGTGTGTGTATGTATGTGTGTATATATATATATATATAATCCGGCCCAGATATTACCTCTCTACTCTCCCGGATCCCAGACTGTCTTTCATCCATATCCTCCTTCTTCTCCTCACGTCTCCTAAAACTAAATGTGGAGAAAACTGAATTCATCATCTTCCCACCATCCCACTCTATCCCTCCACCTGATCTCTCTATCACAGTCAATGGCTACACTCTCTCACCAGCTCCACAAGTCCGCTGCCTTAGGATAACTCTTGACTCCAATCTGTCCTTCATACCGCACATCCAAACCCTCACCTCTGCCTGCCGCCTCCATCTAAAAAATATCTCCCGTATCCGCTCATTCCTCAACTTCGAAAGCACAAAAATGCTAGACCATGCCCTTGTCATCTCCCGCCTAGACTATTGCAACATCCTTCTCTGTGGCCTCCCAGCTAGCACCCTCGCTCCCCTCCAAAGCATCCTCAACTCTGCTGCCCGTATTATCCACCTCTCTCCTCGCTACTCCTCTGCCGCTCCCCTCTGCCAATCCCTTCACTGGCTTCCCACTGCCCAGCGAATCCAGTTCATGCTAGCAACTTTAACCTACAAGGCTCTCCATGACCTCTCCCCTCCATACATCTCTGCTCTAATCTCCAGATATCTCCCCTCACGCAATCTCCGCTCCTCACAGGGCCTTCTCCTCTGCTCTCCTCTTATCACCTCCTCACATAACCGTCTCCAAGACTTCTCTCGTGCTTCCCCCACACTTTGGAACTCACTGCCCCAACACCTCAGACTCTCCCCCTTTTCTCACCGGGCTTCAAACGTAACCTGAAAACCTACCTCTTCAGGATTGCCTATAACCAACACTAACCGTGTTGCACTCCTCCGCCCCACAAACATGTCTGCCCCTCACCTTCTGTCTCTTCACCCTTTCCCTGTAGATTGTAAGCCCTCACGGGCAGGGACCTCTCTCCCTCTGTACCAGTTGTCAGTCACTTATTGTCACTTTGTAATTGTTTGACCAATGTTATTTATGTACCCGCCTGAAATGTACAGCGCCCTGGAATCAAGGGCGCTCCAAAATAAATGATGATGATAATAATAAAAATAATCTATGGCTTTGCACATCCACAAAACCCTTTTTGAAGAAAATGAGCATAGGTGCACACTGGTGTGTCAGCTATATACATATACATTCCAATATCAGTACCACACTATCAACTAAAGAAACTATCAAAGGGGACATAGGAATTTTTTTTAAATCATTTCTGCTACTAGGGATCCATAAAATTTTTGAGGTTTTTAGTTCACATTTTTGAGCAAAACTGCTTAAGCCACCTCCGAAACTTCAACGGGACCTCAAATGCAGGTGGGTCCTACACTATTGTTGCCTCTCTTTTGGGGACTTTGGATGTACAAACCCATATATTGTTTCTAGTTTGTGTATGGAGGAGTGGCTGCCTCCATTTTGGTTTTCTGCACTCAACCCACCTTTACAGGTTTTTAAATCAGTGCAGTGTTCATAGAAGCTGGTGCCTTCACTCCCTGAAGTATGGAGGTCAGAACAGTCCCCAAAAGAGATAAAGATAGTGTAGGACCACCTGCCTTGAGGTCCCGTTGGCGTTTCGGAGGTGGGCTTAAGCAGTTTTGATCAAAAAATGTGAACTGAGAACCTCAAAATTGTTCATGTATCCTAGATAGCAGAAATGCTTTTTCAAAAATTCCTCTGTCCCCTTTGATAGTTTCCTTAGTTGATAGTGTGCTACTGTAATTGGAATGTGTATTTATAGAGCATTTAGTCTCTTTCTGTGAGTGCTAGTGTAAAGAAGTTTCTCTTGGCTACCGACCACCTCTCCATGCTCGCTCATCTGTTTGCTTCACAGGCTGCTGTCTGACCATGGTGAGTCACTTCCTGCTTGAGTCTCAAGTCTAGCTCAGGAGCTTGTTTACCTAAGATAATGTCAAGTTTTAACCCTTAGAGCTCTGTAGCTTTGTGCACTACAGATTCTGAATCTCCTGCATTCATGTCACTGTAAGAGGAAAAGCAGAGCCAATTGCTGCTATAGAACCACCCACAGCCTGGCCAGAAAGTGTGAATTTGAAGCTGCCTGTGGCTCTGTAAAACGGCATGGAGAGAAAACCCATTTAAGCCTGCTGATAGGGGATTACAAAGAAGGAAAATCACTTTCCTGGGCAAGGGTGGACAAATTACTGGCAAAGTTACAGTGATCAGCCATAATATTGTGTCCTGATTGATTAAGCGGCACGCTGTGATACTGTGCGTGTTCTGTCAACTTTCTATCATAGAGAGCATTAACTTTCTCAGCAATTTGTGGTATAGTATCTCCTCTGTGGGCTCCGACCAGATAATCTAGCTTTTTTTCTTGTGTACATTAGTGCTCCATGGCTTGTATGCACGCTCGCCACGCAAGACTCCATTGCTGAACAAAAAGCATGTTTGAATGCGTTTAAAGTTTGCTCAACAACATTTAAATAATCCTGTGAAATATTGGGAGAACATAGTCTGGTCAGATGAGACCAAAATTAAACTCTTTGAATGCCATAATACACACCATGTTTGGAGGCCAAAAGGTGCTGCTTATCCCCCCTAAACACACCATAGCAACAGTGAGGTTTGGAGGTAATAAAATCATAGTGTGGGGCTGTTTTTCAGCATATATGAAAATAACTTGGAGATTCTTAGTTCAAACGTTCAAAAGTTTTTTTTCATGTATGATAGATAGCATAAATGCTTCTTTAGGGATTTCCATATAATGTATTGCCCTTTTAGCAGATGGTGTGCCGCTGGTATTGGAATGCGTGTGTAGTGTTGTTTTTTAATATAAATATTTTTATATATATATATATATATACAAACTCACCGGCCCTTTATTAGGTAAAACCATGCTTAGTAACGGGTTGGGACCCCCTTTTGCCTTCAGAACTGCCTCAATTCTTCATGGCATAGATTCCAAGGTGTTGCAACGATGCTCAATTGGTACCAAGGGGCCCAAAGAGTGCCAAGAAAAAATCCCACACCAAAGAAACCACCACCACCAGCCTGAACCGTTGATAAAGGCAGGAGGATCCATGCTTCATGTTGTTGACGCCCAAATTCTGACCCTACCATCCGAATGTCGCAGGGAGAAATCGAGACTCATCAGACCAGGAACGTTTTTTCCATCTTCTACTGTCCAATTTCGATGAGCTTGGGCAAATTGGAGCCTCCAGTTTCCTGTTCTTAGCGAAAGGAGTGGCACCCGTTGGTCTTCTGCTGCTGTAGCCATCTGCCTCAAAGTTCGCCGTACTGTGCGTTCAGAGATGCTCTTCTGCCTACCTTGGTTGTAACGGGTGGCTATTTTGAGTCACTGTTGCCTTTCTATCAGCTCGAACCAGTCTGCCCATTCTCCTTTGACCCCTGGCATCAAAAAGGCATTTCCGCCCCCCAAGGGCTGCCGCTCACTGGATGTTTTTTCTTTTCGGACCATTCTCTGTAAACCCAGAATGGTTGTGGGGTGAAAATCCCAGGAGATCAGCAGTTTCTGAAAATACTCAGACCAGCCCTTCGGCACCAACCAACCAAAGCCACGTTCAAGGCACTCAAATCACCTTCTTCCCCCCTACTGATGCTCGGTTTGAACTGCAGGAGATTGACCAATGTCTACATGCTAATGCACTGAGTTGCCCCCCATGTGATTGGCTGATTTGAAATTAAGTGTTAAGAGCAGTTGGACAGGGGTACCTAATAAAGTGGCCGTTGAGTGTATATATACACACATATTTCCGCAACCAGGGCTGTTGCTTTTTTTATATATATAATATATTATATATATATATATATATATATATATAATTATATATATTATGGGAACAGCCCTGGTTGCGGTGTGTGTTATTAAAATATATATATATATATATAATATAATTTTATTATATTAAAATATATTTTATATAAACTAATATATAATATACATACATACATACATACACCGCAACCAGGGCTGTGGAGTCGGCAAGCCGAAGCTCCGACTCCTCAATTTCCCAAACTCCGACTCCCTCATACACGGCGCATGTTTAAGTGATAACTTTACTGTAGTAAAATGGTCCCATCAGGTGTTATCACCCTTTTTGATAAAAATAATCAAGCTGTTTTTGGTAGAACAGACACTGACAAGCAAAAGGGTAACAATGTTTTGATCTTTTGAACACTTGTGGGTAGAGTTGGAAGAAAAAGCTGTATTTGTTATCCCAAATCCGTCTGCACCAACACTGGGAATGTGTAGAAGAGACCTGGGATCAGATTTTGGTCAAGATGTGCTTGAATCTGATTCAGAGCCCAGAAGGATTCCGGCAGTATTGAAAACCAAATACTAACAAAATAATAAAAAATTAACATTTTGATTTTTAGGAGCAAAACGGTAAAAATGCAGTTACAGGAAAAATTGCAGAACAAACAAAAGTAAATACTTGCAAGTTAATTTTTTGTATAAATTTTAAAAGACTGTATATAAAATTACATACCCATGTCAAAGCTTGTGGGTGGGAGAATGGGGCCTGAAAAATGACAAGTTCAAAACATGTTACCATTTTTTCTTCGTGTAAAATTATTTTTGGACATGACTTTTGGACACCAAAAAAATTTTTAAAAATCAAAACACTCGGGAAAATTTGTGGATCTCTGAAATTTTTTCTGAGAAAAAAGTTTGCCTCCATCAATCCTGCATACATGACCCCAATTTTGATTCATTATTTCCAGGGTAGGAACGGCCCCTCTAACAACTTGGGGGGGGGGCAAAAAATTTAAACCGGGGGGAACATTTTTAACAAAGCAGGTTAAAAAAATTTCCTCAGCTACAGCATTTTGATGAATGGTTAAACTCTTCCTCTTTGAAAACAGGTGAAAAAAATTTTTCTGAAATTTGTTTGCCCCGGAGCGGAATCTTTTCCCGGGGCAGCGCTTTTGCCCGCTCCATGTCAACAATTTCATCCTCATGTGATGAATGAAGTTTGGGAGCAGTAGCACGGCCGGGACCCAATTCCTCTGCTTTTTTGCACTGCATTTGACTAACGGGGCC
Source organism: Phyllomedusa bahiana (assembly GCA_025379985.1). Taxonomy (NCBI): domain Eukaryota; kingdom Metazoa; phylum Chordata; class Amphibia; order Anura; family Hylidae; genus Phyllomedusa; species Phyllomedusa bahiana. The sequence goes on along the minus strand of JAODAL010022131.1, from coordinate 44,132 downwards.
CAAATTATTAAATTTTTGGGAGTCGTCCATTTTAGACCCGGGCTCCTGCAAAATAGGGCCCCCGACTCCACACTCCCACTCCACCCCTGGCCCGAACCCTGCCAGTGCACCCAGGTTTACAGTTGTTTTTCGAAAAGTTTTTTTTTTGCAGAAATACTTTTATTTGGCAAATTGTTTAATCTTTAAGGGGGAAAGGGTGCCTCAATTTTGGTTTTTTGACCCCTCCCTTTTACAGCTGTTATATCGTGCAGCTTGAAGGTTGGTGTTTTTTTTTTTTTCTCTCTGGATAATGGTGGTCGGGGTTTTACCCCATGAAAGTTGAATTTGGCCTATTGAGAGGTAAAGATAGCGTAGGAAACCCCCCTTTTAGATCAGTTTTTAACCGTGGGTGGCTTAAACATTTTTTGATCAAAACGTGAACTAAGAATCTCAAAAAATTTTTTCATGTATGATAGATAGCATAAATGCTTCTTTCGGGTTTTTCAGCATATGACACTGCCAGACTTAATATTATTGAAGGAAGGATGAATGGACAAATGCAACAAGACATTCCTGATAAAAATCTGATTCCATCAACCAGGATGATGTAGATGAAACTGTGGACATTTCAGCAAGACAATGATCCCAAACTCGCAGCCAAGGAAGCTCTCCATTCGTTTCAGAGAATGAAAATAAAGCTGCTAGAATGGCCGAGCCAATCATCTGAAATTAATCTGATAGAAAATCTATGGAAGGAACTAAAGCTCAGAGGACATAGAAGGAGCCCAAGGAAGCTTCAGGATTTGAAGAGCGTGGAAGAATGGGCCCAAACCCCAATGGAAGGGACTCGTTTCTCTATACAGGAGGCATCTTGTCATCACCAACAAAGGCTTTTGTTCCAAGCATTAAATACTAAATTTTGGTTTTACAGTGAATTGAATTGGCTGTAATTGTGGATACTGTACTGAGCATTAGGGGGCGCGTGTGTAATCTGGTGATTGTCTCATTGAAATATTTTGGTGAGGAGGCACGTGGCTGTAGGGTACCAGAACGTCGTTGGGACGTAGACGCTTGGTGAAAGAGCTCTCGCACCCAAAACCGCTGGAAGCACGGAACCCCGGCGGTTACCAGCACCCTAATTGGGTAAAAGGAGGTCCCAAGCAGCTCGGAAGAAGAGATCGGCACAATTCAGACCCCCCTTGCAGTGCGGCCGCCAGCTAGACGCCTTCCTCCTCCGCGGCCCGCCTCGTGGGGTGCGTTCAGGACCACCGGCCCCATTACCCTCTGCTCCCACACGCCAACGCCCAAGGGACGGAGCTGCAGTGTCCGAGCGTGGAAGAATAGTGGGCAGCGCTGTGTAGGCCACTCACCAAGGGACCTCAGAGCCAGCCCAGGGACAACAGGGATTCCCTGCAGCCACAGAGTTAGCACATGACGGAGCAGGTACGCGCGCTCACGCGAAGCGCCCTTCCCCTCCCTGTTTGTTCCTAATGAGCAAGAATCACTGGGAAACTTGCTATCGCCATTATACAGCACAATGGCTGCTAAAGCACTGCACAGGCTCGGGACAGGCAACCAAGCCGACCCAGCCCACCGAAACCACACACTGGCTCCCCCCCCTGCAGATAGGCACAGCATGGACTTGGGATTACTCTCTATCTCCCATAAGAGACTCTATAGTGTACCCCCTCATGGCTGGGATGCATGCCTGACCTCTTCTGCGCCTCATAGTACACATGGGGCAAGCAGCATGGGGGGTGGCAGTCTGCGCAGCACTTCCCACATAAGGAGGTGTGGGGGGGGGGGGAACCTGGGGGGGGCTGTGCTGGGTTCTGAAGTTAAACAGGCTGCAGAGATGATGATTTCCAGCATCAGACAGGACATTAAACGATTGCCTCCAGAGTTGACGATGTTTGTTGATGGTTAAGAGGAGGATCACGGACACTACCGCACATATTGTCGCGAATGCATCCTGCGATGTTCAGATCTAAAATTCTACATGGTTAACGGTATGGCCGCCACTGGAGGATCTTGACAATAGGGGGGGCCGCAGATGCCAGAGATCTGGCCGCGATGTAATATTCGAGTATCAAGAGGGCCTACAGAGGCCCCCCAGGGCGACAACGGAAGGATTGTTTGTACACTCCGTTCCTAGATCCATCTTCAATCAAATTATGCGAGAGCTCACCTCCTCGGTTCCTAATAAGCTGGATAGGGCCACAGAGCGCTGAGGCCCTAAGTCCGCTACATTCGCTCCCAAGGGACCATTATAGGTTGCTTTCACGATAGATAATTTACACTAGGGACTGAAAAAGGTAGGCGGGATCATGGAGAGATGAATGGAAAGCAAAGTTGAGCTGCCGCATATTCAGTTCCAGGGGGTCATGCTTCATCCATGATTTCAGGACTTTTCCTGGCACACTCTTCAAAAAGCGCCCCGTCCCCGTCCAACTTAAGCCACTCTCGCCATCCTCACAGAGAGACACATTCCATATAGTGGGCTTTTCCCTCTTTGGCTTCTGACTGAATGCGGTTCTGAGGGGGCCGCTCTGTTTCAGCCTCAAGTACTCTTTAAGAAGCACCTGCAAACCTTCTGGCTTTTGCAAAGCGTAATGATCCACTGTTCCGGAACACACAATCTAACATTATTCCACCTTAAGCCACTCCTCCCATCCTCACAGGAGAGAGAGACACATTCCATATAGTGGCTTTATTCCCCCTTTGCTCTCTGAATGACGTGTTCTGAGGGGGCCGCTCAGATACTCTTTTTTCTCAGCTACTACTCTTAAGACACTGGCAAGACCCTTCCTGGCTTTTGCAAAAGCGCTTTACAGATCCCTGTTCCGGATTAGTCTAGAGGATTGGAACTGATGTGTTGTGCCCCCGGCCACGGTGTTGCACTCTGTCTCGTCATTTCTGCAACAAAGGACACTCTCCTAAGGGGGTCCTCGGCCCCACAACAGCCAAGGCGCTACCATAGTCCACCCCGATTCTCCTGAGGGAAGGGTCTTGTCCGACGCCGGGCCCAATTATGTTACTCTGCTAGGCTGTTCCCCACGGCACCATCATTTCACAAGTGGAATCAATCCTCCAGTATTCGCAAGGCTGGGTTTCACTAATTGTGCTGCTACTGCATGTGTTAGCGGGTTAAAGCAGTAGTAGCTGTTCTTATATTGAGGTTTTTTGTGGGTTTCTTCATCACATTCTATCTCCTTGGTTTTGGATATGATATAAGCGTCACCTGGGGACCTTTCCTGTTTGTGCCGCTACTAGGCGCGTGATTTTTCTTGGTACGGAGGGGGGGATCCCCTTCTGTGGTCTCGTGTTTTTTGGGGCCCCCCCACTCGGGGGGTTTTCTCCCAGGCCCTTTTTTTGGGGACAACCCTTGAGCCCGCAAACCAGAGACGCCACTCCCCGGGGGGTTTTCTTTTCTTCCCCCCCCCCCCACCCCCCTTTTTTTTTTTTTTTTTTTTTTTACTGAGCTGTTACCCTTTTGGGTTTTCTAGTTTCCCAGTTTGATTACGGGTTTTTTGAGATTTAGCCTTTTTTTCTCTTGTTTTTATTTGGGGTGTCTTGTCTTCCCCCCCCCCTGTGTGTCTTCCCCCCCCCTTCCTTCCCTTTCGGCCATTTTGGGCAGTCATTTATCTAGGTACTTGTTTGTCCCAAACCCCAGGGCCGACCCTTTGATAAACTTTTAGGTTGGTGCTGCATAAACTTTTTGGGCGATTCTTTTGGGGGGCATTAGCCCCAGGAATAAAAAAAACCTGAAAGGGGAAATTTTGTTTTCTTTCGGAACCCACTAAAATTTCCAGGGATCCTTTAACTTTGCAAAGCGCTACTATTCAAGGGCCCCTTTTCGGCGTTTAATGAACGAAAGAAGGCTGGATGGCCATATTGTACCCAATCATGTCCCATGCAGGTCAGACATCAAATTGATCCCGGGGGCAGGTATATTATTCAAGGGCCCCTTTGTACGGCAAAACCCGTTTTGCTATGCAATATCTATGCCCCTAACACCTCACGGGTTTTCCCTTTTTTAACAGGGGCCCTTTCCAACTTTCTAAATTCCCCCCCCTCGCCCTTGTTGGGAGGTGACTTTAACCTGACCCCTTTTCAGAACCAAGGATAGGGGCCGCATCGGGGAAATCCCCCCGCCCAGAAAAGGTTTTCTAGGGCCCTTGTAAGGCGATTAGAGCACACCCCTTTATGATTGTGGAGAGTAGGGCACCCCCCAAGGCCCGGGAATTCACCCTTTTTCCACCGCAAAAATCCCACTCCGCTAGATATTTTTTTGGCAAAATTCAAATCTCCGACTGCCCGAAAGGCTCCAAATTGCTGGGACCACAGTTCACCTACGATTGGGAAAAACTGCCCGACCCAAATTTCCGCTTGCCTTAAGGCCTCACCGATGTCCTCCTTTATATGAACCCCTCTCTTCGGGGGAATTCGTTGGTCTTTTTTGCCGACCTTGGCTGGGGCATGCTTGTTCAGATTTGTGGGCTCAGGGGGGCGAGATGAAAATGATCCCGTTCCAGCCCCCCAGACTAAATACAACCTCCCCCCCCGCTCGAGCTTCCATTCCTTTCAAATTCCCACCTCCTCTCCTTCCCAATCAGGCACTAACAACTTTGCCGCCTACTCAATTTGAGAGTTATGCAAAGCGGGGGTATCCACAAAAGGGCTCATCTCCGAAAATTATGCAATTCTACAAAAATCAGCCCCTGATAAGGAAACTAAGGCAAAATACTGTCAAAAAAGGGGAATCATATTTGGGCAGGGCGTTCCCCTATGCGACTTGGCAGCCTTTGGGGGGCGGCGGCAAATCCTCCGCATGTACCCCCACGGGAGTTTTTGTAAAAATTTTGTTTTCGGGTACCCACCCCCTGATGTTTTACAAAAATGGAACCCACAGATTCCTAAATGGCTGGGGTTGTAAACCCCTGCGGGAGGGACCCCCACATATCTTTTGGGATGCCCCCATCCTTTTCCCTTTTGGGCTCGTGTGCGGGGCTTCCTCGCCCACCTCCTCGGGGGGGATCCCATAGACCCCCTCACCTACTTGCTTAACAGTCCTGTCGGCCTGTCTAAGCCCAAGGCACCTGATGAGACACGTTCTTATGCGCAAGGTTTTTAATCTCGGGGAAAGTGGAGGGAGATTCCCCCCCCCCAATTAGGAACTATACCAACGATCAGGGGGAAATTGCCGAATGGAAAATTACGGCAACCTTGAATTAAAGTTAGAATATTTGATAAAGAGGTCGGCTTGGGTGTGTTTCCATCTCCTACCCTTTTTGAGCTGAATAAATCAGGCAACACCCTTTGTCCCCCCCTCCCCCTCCACCCCCCTCCTCTTTGCTATCCCTAAATGTAATGTGTCCCCTTTTCTGTATAATGGCATAACGCTTCCCCGTGACTGATGTTAGCTGTTTATGATTCCGGGAAAATTATACGTATTTATGCATACTAGGAAATGTTGATTTGGAAAGCTGTTTTTCTCACCTTTAGGATTCTTAAAAAAAATGGGGTATTTTTTCTGATGTGGCGTTTATAATATGTCAAATTCAAAATATTTTTTGTCTTATGTTGAAAAATTATTAATAAATATACAGTTATAAAAAAAAAAAAAAAAAAAAGAATTTTTTTGGTGAGCAGGGATTATTAGGGGTGCACTGGTCTGTGGTGCCTTTTACATAGGAATGCATTGATAAATATGTTTGGTGTATTTATGAGACGCATAGGTATGCTTTATGGCTTGCGTCTCTCTTTCTCTGGGAGTAAGTATGTAGGGCGCAAGCGCGACTGTGTCTTTCTCATAGACTGTAGTTTAATGACGTGGAATTTGTGGACATGCGCAGTCTGAGTTTTGAGCCCGGGAAATAGCGAATCATGGCATATGAAAATTCGGTGTGGGCTTAGAGGAGGGGCTTTAGCTTACTTTTTAATTGGCTAAAGATTTATAGGGAGTGATTGATTAAAGGGTTGTTCCCTTATGGGTTTCAGTGTCAGTGTCCTGGTAAATTTTAACTGAGGGGCGTGTAGCTTGCTGTCTCTTCTGCCCCTCCCCCCCTCCCCCCACACACAGGCAGCTACGTAAATTTAACGGGGGGGGGGGGGGTTTCTCTCAGAGTTCACCCTGTGGTGCCTGCCTGGTCTGTTGCAGGAGAGGGTGATCTAGGAGTGTAGAGAGGAAAAAGATGGGTGGCTAATAGACAGAGGGGATGCTTGTGTTCCCTTTCCCCTGCTTACTTTCAAGCTCCACATCTCCAGCAACAACAAGGGAAGTGTTCATATCAGGAGTTCACTAATAAGGAGAACTAAAGTATTCAATGCCCGATCGTAAGCATTAGTATAGTCCATTTCCCAAAGACTTATCTTTGTTATAGTAACACACGGGTCACTGCTTCAATCACTGTTAGAGAGCGGGGGAAGCAGGCCACAGGGTTAATCCGGGAAGAGGGACACAGAAGCCAGAGTCCTCCCTCCCCCTCCCTCTACTACAGAAGCATTTGTGCGGGGGGGGCTTCTGCTCAACCTGTTTTCAAAGACGAGGAGTCAAAAGACCTGACAGCCAGAAAAGAAAAGGATAAAAGGTCGGCTGCTATAGAGTTTTTGAGGCTGTCACTCCTGCTAACGGGCTAGCCAAAATCAGTAGGAATTTGTAATAAAAACATATATTGCAAAGCTGCTTTTTTTTTTAAAAGTCTTTTAATTAAAACCCAATCTTTGTAGCGAGAAACCCCTTTTAAACCCTTTTTTTAAAGCCTATGGCCCCACATATAACGGGCATACTGACAGTATGGACAATATCATGTCCTGTTATCCCCAGCCTTTTCTGATTATATGCATGTTTTCTATTACCCCCCAACCCTCATTGGGGAAAATATGACCTACTGAAGAGAAGACGATATGGTCTGATGAGAAACGCGTCTAGGCCAATAATTTCTTTTTTGGTAAAATTAGGGGAAGGGGAATTTCTCCTTATGGAGGCCCATTTTAAAGGTGTGTCGTGTTTTAATAGCCCACTACTAAGCATTGCATATCACAAAGGCATTTGGGGAAAGGAGTGGAAAGCCACTGGCCTCTTAGTTTTTAACAAATCCCCAATTTACTTCTGATTATGAACTTTGGAAGCAAAAAGGAATCATCAAACATATCGCTCATCTATATAGCCGTTTCGGGGGTTTTGCCCCTCATCAGTGTAGGCAGAACACAAAACACTACACACCTTCACTGCGGCTCTCCTAGAAGAGATGTTCCCCTTTTCAGTCACTCATTGCCTCCCCCCATCAACCCGTTTTGCTTTTACTTCATGATGAGGGGCAAAACCCCGAAACGACTAGCTGTGAGAGAATTTTTGTCTGGTATGGCAGAAAAATCTCGCTTTACTTTAGCTGCCACTTATCTCTAAATAGTCTCATTACAAATAGTAGCCAATAAGTTAAAGAGGTTGTCTACTCATTGATTACCTTACCTCTCCTTTTTTCGGGGTTTCACTTTGAATTGGGCGTGTTTACTGGCTTTGCTAGGCTGCAGTAGAACCAGGTCTGTAGCTATAGAAAACCAGTGTGGCAGCCTATCATGAGAGAGTAAACGGGTCTGTAGCTATGGGCGCCCGAGGAGCTGATGCAGCCCTAAAAGAGAGGATATCTCAGAATGGTGGGACACGGTAATGGAATATATTGCAAAGTGACTTGTTTTTCAAGATCTTTAACATAAAAAGCAATCATTGTAGAGAGACAACCCCTTTAATGATTGCTCGATTGTTCTCTCCACAGGGATATGTAAGATTATACTAAACCATGAGCAACGCAAAGAAAAGGAAAATAGGGTAATCTTTTTCTACTTGGAGGAGGGGGGAGGTAACTTTACAGATGCTCTGACCCAGTCGTCTGGACATCACAGCTTGTCCCTAGTCAAAGTCAGTTGGTTCCTTATACTTGTAGTATTGCACTTCAGTATCAGGTAGGACCAGTTCGGAATTTTGCTGGAGATGGTGGGGGAAAAATTTCCTGGGTGTGGGGTCGGAGTTATTTTGAGGGCGGAGTCGTATAAAAAAGGGGCCCACTCCCCCAAATATATAATTAGTTTTCCCGTTAGTTCGAGCAGTGAAAAAAAACAAGAGGAAAATTGGGGGTTTCCGGCCCGTGCTACTGCTCCCATATCTTCGTCATCACATGGGAGTGAACTGATGCATGGAGCAGGCAAAGCGTTCCCCGGGGGAAAAAACCCGCTCCAGGGCAAACTTTTCGGCTAAATTTTTCCCTGTTTTCAAAGAGAAGAGTTCAACCATTTAAAAACGACTGTGGCTGTGCAATCCTTTTAACCCCTGACATTGTTAGGATGTTCCCCCTTGGGGTCACCGCTTTCCCCCCAAAACCCAAGTTAGTATAGAGAGGCCGTTCTTAGCTGGAATTAATGAGATAGATGGAGGTCGATCAGGATCTGATGGAGGCAATTTATTTCTCAGAACCAATTCAAACTCCATGAATTTTCCTGCAGGTTTTGCATATTTAAAATTTTTTTTTGTTTTCTAAAGTCATTCCTAAAAATATATTTTACATGAAAGCAAAAGGGTAACAAGGTTTTTAACTTTTGTGATTTTCAGGCTCCATATCTCCCACCACAAGTTTTGTACTGAGGCTACGTTAATTTTTATACAATCATTTATTATCTTATACAAAATTTTACTTGCAATATTTAGCATTGCTTAGTTCTGCAATTTTTCCTGTAACGCATTTTCTGTTTTGCTCCCAAAAAAACAAAATGTTATTTTTTTTATTATTTTGTAATTCCACCCTTTGGTTTTCAATAAATCCCGAATCCTTCCCGGTCTGAATAGATTAAGCAGGCTTGACCAAAAATTGCACCAGGCCCTTTTAAAAATTCCCAATGTTGGTGCAGATAACTTGGATAAAAATACAGCTTTTCTTTTAACCAACCCCCAAAATGTTTAAAAGATGGAAAAAAATTGTTACCCCTTTGTTTTTCAGTGTCTGTTTTACCCAAATGCTTGATTATTGTCCCTAAGGTGATAAACAGCCTGATGTTACCATTTTACTACAGTAAGTTATCACTTAAACATGCGCCGTGTATGAGGGAATCAGAGGTTTGGGAAATTGAGGAGTCGGAGTCGGGGCTTTGGCTCGCCGACTCCACAGCCCTGGAAAATTCTGCAACCAAACACCAGGAAAAAGGAAATATATGATCAATGAATGATAAGCTTCCTTTTTTCTGTCAGGAAAAAAATTTGGTGATTGGTCACATAGTGTTCCTGCGATTACCAGCAAAATTTGGATCAGGCAAAACTAGCCCTCCTCGAATGCAAAGTGCAGTACTACTTAATGTGATTTTAAAAATTTTCTAAAATGTCTCACCACTTGTAACTGCCATAGTAACGAGATAATCCATGCTATTAAAAGTTATGACTTTTGTAGGGAACCTGTCAATCAGCCGGGAGTGGGCAGGGCTTGCATGCTTTCTTTATGAGCCCTGGCAGCATCTAAATAAATTCTTACAAAAAAATCCTGAACAATGTGATAGAAATCTTTTATATTTCTTGAATTCATAACTTTTAGGATATGCCTGTAAAGTGACAGCGAAGCTGAAATAGGGATCTGACATAGTGAGACAATAGGGGTTGTCTCACTATGCTTTTACAAAGAGCCACAGATAGCTTCCAATGTCCACTTCCTGGTTAGACTGTGGGTGGTTCTACAGCAGTGATTAGCATATCACCTCTATTTCCAGCTCTTTTCTTTCTCTGATTGCACTAACATAACTACAAGATATGTTATCTATAGTGCAGAGGGCTACAGAGCTCAAAGTAAACAAAAGTAATCTTTTTTTTTTTGTTAGTGATAACCCACTCTGTTCTCAACCTGCCGGCCATCCTGGAGACGTTACTCTGTCTAATCAGGAAGAGGATGGTAACCAGAGAAACCTGTGTGGACTCGGAGCGTATAAAATCCCTCTTATCTCCTGACCTAGGTTATATCAAAAGAGGAATGTATTTGGAAAAAGTCTTACTACAAAGATTAGCTTTTAACATGTAGGGAACAGTAAATTAAGAAGTCTTTAATCTCTTAAAGGGGTTGTCTCCTCTCATAATTTCATAAGATGCATGAATGAAATAATGCTGCTTTGCTCTGTCACTTCCTGGTCAAGCTGCCTGTAATTAGCATGTGAGCTCCTTGTAGTCAGACTTCTCTGTTTATCAGTCTAGATCAGGCATCCTCAAACTGCGGCCCTCCAGCTGTTGGGAAACTGCAACTCTCATCATGCATTTATGTAATCTATAACAATGGGAGTGATGGGAGTTGTAGCTTCCCAACAGCTGGAGGGCCGCAGTTTGAGGATGCCTGATCTAGATTAAATTACCTTCTCTGAGGTCCAGAGAAGCTTCTGAGCTAATGTAAACAGTAGCGTAATTACTATCTTTTGTGTGAAAGATCAGATAACACACAAGCTCTCACGCTGCAGGCCACAACCTGTGTGATGTCACTTCCTGTTATCATAACCAACAGCAGGGGAATAGAAGTACTTAGGTCGATCACTTGGGAAACCAGAGAGAGCTCAGGAGGTGATAAAATCACCTGTAGCTCCTTAACCCCTTAAGGACCAGGCGTTTTTTTTTGGTGACCCGTTCGTTTTTCCTTCCTCGCCTTCTGAAAGCCATAACTTCTTTATTTTTCCACCTACATCGACACATGAGGGCTTTTATTTTGCGGGACAAGATGTACTTTCTAATGGTGTTATTCACTATACTATAGAATATACTGGGAAACCGCAAAAAAATTCCAAGTGGGACAAATTGTGAAAAAAAATGTATTTTCGCCATGTTTCGGGAGTTTTGCTTTTACGGCGTTCAATCTTCGGTAAATATAATGTGTTATCTGTATTCTACAGGTTGTTACACATCCGGCAATACAAACATGTAGGGTTTCCGTAATGTTTTCGTACTGTAAAAAAATTCCAAACATTTTCTATTTTTGAAATTTGCGCCGGTGCGCCATTTTGTGCAACCAATAACTTTTTTGTACTAACCCCTACGGACGTCAGTGAGGGGGCATTTTTTGCGGGCTGAAGTGTACTTTTTATTGCCAGCAGTTTGGAATGCATGCGACTTTTTTGATCATTTTTATACTTATTTTTTGAGTGACGTAAAATGACCAAAAAATGCAATTTTGGCCTTTGGAATTTTTTTTTCTTCTACAGTGTTCAGCGTACGGGATAATAATGTTATATTTTTATCAATGGGAGTTTTTCGGACACGGCGATACCAAATGTGTAACATTTTTATTATTTTAATGATTTTATTTGTAAAATGGGGAAAGGGGGATGATTTGAATTTTTAATACTTTTTTTTTGTACTTTAAAACTTTTTTTTTTTTTTTTTTTTAATTTAAAATTGAGGCCACCTGTGGTACTTGACCACTAGGTGGCGCGATTGTTAATGCAACCTAATGCATTGCATAGGCAATGCATTAGGGTGTACAAAGATGGCGGTTTCCCCACTTCTGTCTGCGGGCGGAAGTGGGGCAATCCGGCCAGGGTAAGTGACGGGAGCCTTCACAAGGCTCCCCACCACAATGCCCGGTGATCGGATCGGCGCAGCATAGCTGCGCTTATGCCGATCGCCGCACCGATCGGCGTTAATTCAGACGCCGCGGCCATCTTTGCCGCGGCGCCTGATGGGTAAAACAGCGCCAGCGGGCGGAGCCACCCGCCGGCGCTGTTACTGCCGGGTGTTAGCGGCGATTTGCCGCTAACACCTGGCGGCTGTGCAGGGGGGTCGCGGAGCGATCCCCCTGCAAAGCCCCTTAGCGGCCCTGGGACGTACTGATACGCCCAAGGTCGTTAAGGGGTTAACAAAAAAAAAATTATAAAGCAGTATATTTGGAAAACTTCTTCATTTAGCTTTCAACATGTAGGGAACACTAATCTTTGTAGTGAGACAACCCCTTTAAGCCCCAGGCCTGAAAAGTATTTAATTACCAGCTACATTTTTAAGTTTTTGCCTCCTTGTGTTTCAACAGTCGTAACTTTTTTTTTAAAAAAATCTTTTTAGTGACACAGTTGTATGAGGACTTGTTTTATGCGGAAGAAGTTATATTTTTGGGTGGCATAGTTTAAGTTTACAAATTAGTGCAGAATTTTTTTAAATTTTTTTTTACACCATTCATATTTCACACTAAGTAACCAGTTAGATTAATTCTACAGGTTATTACGGTCATGGATATACCTAATATATGTAGTTTTTTGTGTAATGTATGCACAATAATTTTTTATTAAAATTTTTTATTAAACTGTTTTTTACTTTTTTTTTTTTTCTTTTTAATCCCATTAAGGGATAACTATTATACACTTTTTTTTTTTTACACTTAGTAATGTATTAGCATATTAATGTATGCTAATACATTACAATCTGTGTCAGTGTGCCCCAACTGCAGGCTTGTTATACAGACAGCCCTGGGGCTACTCTAGGTCCCCAGGGCTGACTGTACAGACGTTCCCCTTGCTCTCGTTCCCGATCACCCGATGGAGCAGGGGAAAACCCTTTGATGATGCTGCTAAATCAAAAACAATAGGACAAGTAGTGCACTGTGATTTTGATAATGATTTAAAAAAAAATTAAATTGGAGCAAATAAAATTCCTTAATTTATCAATGTATTTTAACGGCTGGACTGACAAAAAAGCAGCCTCTCCGTGCTCTGGCCATGGAGCGCCGAAGATGTTCTATTGAGATATTTGTAGGGTTGATCGTGGCAGCTTATTGTACTATCTACTTAGCGGATTAGGATGGGGATTAGTTACTTAGTGATGCAGGTTGCGATCACATTTGCACTTTGATGATCTCATTATAATATTGCTGCCAGAAAACTGCAGCCGATCATCATGTAACAGACTTGTTTGGAGCTTTCCATTGTTAGCATTGTTTCCCATTTACTGTATTTGTCTAATTCTAAAATGTCTTCTGCTCTTTTGAGAGGGTTTTCCTCTAGATTTGGTCCACACGTGGTGGAACCTGCGGCGGTGTCCGCATCTGTTACATGCATATTTTCAGGTGGAGTCATTGTAGGGCTCAACACTGTGTATCAGGTGGGTGATACCTGTGGAAATGGGCGTCCTGCAGACGGTAAAATTTGCAGTGTGGGTTCATTTCTATGTGGATGTGATTTTGTATAATTTCAGCCACATGCCTAATACTGTAATCCAGTGTGGACTATCTACACAAATCTGCAGGTGAATCCACCTTGACTTCATTCATTCATGTCTGATATGTGTTATTTTTTTTTTTATTTTTTCAACTGCATCAAAAACGCTTTTAACCAGTTCCTGACCGGGATCTTTACCCCCTTCCTGTATTTTCTTTATAAATAAGGTTTTAAACATTATAATGCTTTTTCGCGCGCCGTTATTCTGCTAATTTTTTTGTGATCTTTTAGGCTTTATTTTTATTTTACATTAGATTAAATTATCTTATTTATAATCAAGAAGAAAATAGTAAAAAATAAAAATCCGTTTTTCACATTTCTTCATTTTATTTTTTTTTTTTATATATGAGAGATGCTAACAGTTGTAGATGGGCTGTTAATGTATTTTTTAAAAATATTTTATTGGGCGATTATTTTTATTAATACTTTTATTTTGAGAATTGTTCTCCCTCCCCCTCCTGAAGGTCAGAAAAAGGTATCTGCGGGCATAGTTAAATGACTTTTTTTATTTTTTTTTTTACCCCAGATATAGTTGGCCTAACTAATATATACGGTTTATCCTAGCGGGATTTGTCCTGTTTTCGTGCCGTGTACACGGCCACCGGGGGCGTCTTTTCTCTGCGGTTTGTGGAGAAACGCCCTCCCTCTTCACATAGGTATGATCATATTCCTGACAACCGGACGGAAGAATGAACATGTTCTATGTCTTTTGGGCCGGCGGCGGTCTGAAAAACCGGCGGGCGGAAAATCCGTGCAATGGGGACCGCCACACAGATTTTCCATTAAGGTCCGTGTAAAAGTGTTTCAGTTGGTTAGCAAAACTATGAACAGGCTGAAAAACTGTGCCGTGAGGACATGGCCTAACTAAGCATGTCTTTATGGCCTGTGTACGTGAACATAATGCAAAAAGAAAAAGTATGGAATACTGCAGGAGCTTATGCTATATAATGGTATCCTTAAAATAAATGAAACCATGTAGGAGATGGATTATTATTTATTTTAGAGCGCCATTAATTCCAGGGCGCTATACATATGTCAAACCAGTACAATGCTGACAATATGTGACTAACAACTGGTAAAGAGGGAAAGAGAACCCTGCCCGCGAAGAGAGGAGGGAAGAGACAGGAGGTGTGGGGCAGATGTGTTTGTGGCGCGTGTAGTGGCAGCAAGGTTATTGTTGGTTATAGGCAATCCTGAAATAATGGGTTTTCAGAAGCTTTTGAAGCTGGTGAAAGTGGAAGAGTCTCTGATGTGTTGGGGCAGTGAGGTCCAGAGTGTGGGTGAAGCACGGGAGAAGTCCTGGAGACGGTTGTGGGAGGAGCTGATAAGAGGAGAGCAGAGAAGAAGGTCCTGTGAGGAGCGGGGATTTTGTGAGGGGAGGTATCTGGAGATTAAAGCAGAGATGTATGGAGGGGACAGGTTATGGAGAGCTTTATAGGTCATGGTTAGTAACTTGAAAATAATTCGCTGGGCAATGGGAAGCCAGTGAAGGGATTGGCAGAGGGGTGAGGCAGAGGAGTAGTGAGGAGAGAGGTGAATCAAACGGGCAGCAGAGTTAAGGATGGATTGAAAGGGAGCGGGGGTGCTAGCTGGGAGGCCACAGAGAAGGATGTTGCAGTAGTCTAGGCGTGAGATGACGAGGGCATGGACCAGCATTTTTGTAGTGTCAGGGTTAAAGAATGAGCGGATTTGTGAAATATTTTTCAGGTGGAGGCGGCAGGTGGAGGTGAGGGCTTGGATGTGTAGTTTGAAGGACAAAGTGGAGTCAAGGGTTATCCCAAGGCAGATTTCACTATCTGTCCTGGAGGGTAAGTTAAATGTGATTTGTAACCAGCCTAAGCTACATATTCTAGGTTCTGGCAGCCAGAAGCACAGTAGTCTGGGGCTCTCTTTAGATAAGGAGTTGTCTCTTCATGATCTCCATTTGCAAAACCATGTTTGGGTTATTTAAAGGGGTTATCTGAGACTTAAAAGACTTCATAGAACAATATAAACAGCATTTATGTGAAAAAGTAAAGATATTCAACTACATTCATGTCTTTCTTTTGCTTCTTCATTCATCATAAAATCCATTTTTTGCGGTGAAACTTCCTGCTTTTGGGAGTGTCAATAGTTCTCCAGCATCTCTTTGCTTTGATGCACTGCAGTTATCTGGGGATTCCCTACACCCACCCCTAATCCTTTTAGCACTGTTCAGCCCTGCTCTATACACCCTTATATCATCATTGTCAGAAATGTACACCTCATGCCCCTGCATCTCTGCTTTAGTTCACTTCCTGGTTGCCTGTAGCAGGCTGTGTGTATTACAGTGCACCAATCAGGTTGTAACATGGAAAAAAACATGATTTTCTTATCCTATAATATATGTAAAACATGTACACATATATATGATTTGGTCTATATATTTCTATGTATGTAACTGATTGCTGTGGGAAATGTGGAATCACCCAGCTTTCCTGAATGCTGGATAGAGTAGCTTCCTAGAAAGGTGGGTGATGTCACATCCAAACAGCAATCAATATTTGATCATAGGAAAGCTGTGTGCCTGCTGTAGGGGATGTGGCTTCATCCCTGCACCCAGTGATGTCAAGGCAGTGACTCATGACGCTTTACCTTGGCACCACTACTACATAAAAAGCAGTAGGCAGACTTTTTTTTTCTGCCTGTGCTGGATAATCTCTGAGGTTTTGCCACTTTGTAGGATTCTCCCAGTGAATGAAATGGATATATTCATGTGTCTGTAGATCGATGGATATCACTGCAAGGGTGTATGTTAGTATATAACACCCTCCCCCCAGCTCTATACTAGCTGTCATGACTACATTCTTGTCAGCACCTCTGTTACACATGAGTCACTATGTAAATGGTCCTAGCATACGGTTGCCCAGTACTCAACTCCCCAGCTTTGTACTGCTGTCCTCTGCTTCCATACTAATAGTAGAACTACCAAACGCTTCCCTTTCCCCTGTATTCACTCCTACTGGCTGTGGCTGGCAGGAGCGAATGACGTTACTCTATGCCGTCAGATTGTTCTCTGCTTAGGTGACACCCTCTACAAGGGAGTGTTTCTTAGCTGAGCCTGGCTTCAAAGCACACCCACTGAGTGATGACAAAACGTTCACTGAAGCCATGTGATCAATGAATGTCACATGGTTTAGCAGAGCAAGCAAATAATTTTTAATGAGTACCAATTATGAAGTTCAATATAATTAAGTTGTGAGCTCTATAACAAATAAAAAGATACTCCTGGAGAACCTCTTTAACCTCTAATATTCAGATATATGGGAATACCTGTCATGGAGACACTAAAGAGGTATAGCGCGGGCACACACAATAATCCCATTCCATACATGGTGACTACTGCCTGGTAGCTGCAGCCGCACCTATAGCTAGCCAGCTCTTTCTGAGGCAGCTCCCATCCCGGCCATTTAAAGGGGTTGTCTCACTACATTGATTCCTCTTACCTCAGTCTTGTTTTCTTGGTTTCATTTTGAATTCAGGGGCGTGTTTACTGAGTTCTACTAGGCTGCAGTAGAAGCCAGGTATGTAGCTATAGTAACCAGTGCTGGCAGCCTATCAGGTGTAGTGTTGAGCGATTGCGTTGGCTATCGAGATCGAGCGATAGTCGATAGTCGGCCGCTATCGATAAGGTTTTTCGATAGTGAGCATCGATTATGAGCGATTACCATTAAAGTCTAATGGGGAGAGCAACAACACCTTCATTAAAACCCCCAAACAAGGCTGGAAAAGCTAAAATTTAAACCATCCAAAAACCCGCCCAAAATTGGATAAAAGTCCAACATCTTGGGCAACACCTTGGGTTTTATAAAAGTACAAAAAAAAAAGGGGCACGGGACCTTTCCTACCCGTCTTGTACCAACCCCCGGCCCCTTTAAACCTGCATCACCCCCCCAAAATTTTAAAAATTTCCGAAGGAAATAAGGGATTTAAAACCCTCATTTTAAACTTAAAGGGGCCCTTGAAATTCCCCTGTCCGGGAAACCAGCTTTGAGCCCCAAACCTGCATGACCCCAAAATTTAAAAAGTGCCGAAAAAAGGGATCTTTAAACCACCTTTTTATTAAACCCTGGAAAATTAAACTATCCCCTGTCCTGGGGCCAAAAGCATAAACCCGGGCCCGGGGTTTTTTAACAGGGGGTGCGGTGAGACCCCGGGCTGGCTTTCCGTCTTCTATTAACACGCGGGGTTAAAATGCCCGATAACGAAAGCAAAAAAAAACTGCCCTGCTGAACAGATTTCGGAAGGGGAAAAGGGGTTAGAACTCCACCTTTCCCTCGTACAAAGTCAATCCCTTTGGGAGCGCTTGCCCCCCGTATGAGTGCGGAAAATTTGATTTTCACTTGGAAAAACAGGGGTTTAACGCTCCCTTTTCCCCCCGGGTTCCCCTTTTTTCCCCTTGGCATTTTTTTTTCCATTTTACCCAACGTGCGGGAGGAAATTGTTTTCGTACTTTTTTTCTCTGTCCGTGCTCCAAAACTCCCTTTTTCCTCTGAAAAACCCTACATCTGGTCAAGTTTTTCCTGAAACCCCCCTTTTGACAATTGGGGGGTTTTTTTTTTACCACTATTTTGTACATCCCAAGTTTTTTAGTTTTTTAAATTTCCCTAAAAACACTTTTTTTAAAATAGGATGGAATTTTCCCACCATTTTTTTCTTTTTTTTTTTATTGTTTTAAAAAATGGGTTGTCTCATACAGGGATTGATACTATGTTAAAGATCTTGCAAAAACAATTCATTTTGCAATAAGTGCCAATTAAAAAGGGTCCTACCTAATTCCTGTTCGACAGCACCACACCCTTGAGCCACCTTGACCCTTTGGGGAAGAACAAATTCTGTTTGAAACCCCAAAAATTTTTAGAATAGAAACCTGGGAGTAATAGCTGCATGTCACAGCAAAAAAGCCCCTTTAAAAAATTTAAAGCAAGACCCCTTTATCCCCCTTTGGAAAATTGTGAAAACAAAAATTTTATTAAAAAACAACATTTTTTAAAAAATAGGAAACCCTTTTATTTTCTGCTTTTTTAAAGCAGAAGAAACCCCAAAAAAATTTTAAAAATGACTTCTTTAGCCACTGTTTTTAAAAAATTTTGGGGGGGAAATGCCACTTTGAACCACTTTTTTGTTCCCAAAAAACCATGAATTTTTGCTGTAACTCACAGCCCCATGACCCCAAAAAAATTTTTTTAAAAAAGACTTCCACCACTTTAAAATTGGAGGGGGAAAAGCCACTTGAAGGGCCCCATTTTTCTGTTTCCCAAAAAAACCCTAATTATAGCTGTATCTCACAGCAACATGCCCAAAACCCTTGACAATGCGAAAACTTCTAAAGAAAAAAGTGAGAAAAAAAAATACGGTTGGTTTTTATTGAAAAACCCTTTCGTCTTTTACAGTCTCCCAAAAAAGGAAAAAAAGTAAAAAAAAAAATTGCAGTAAAAAAGATCAATTTTTAAAAAAAAAAATTTTCCCAAAAGGAACCCTTTCTGTTTGAAAAGGAATGTGAATAGACAGGGAACTAATCGGTGACCCCGGGAAATTGGGCCCCAAAATCATCAGAAATTTATGCTGAAAACATCTTGATGAAAGCAAACGATCCCATTATCGGGGGAAAGCCGGATGCGTTTGTCTTTTTAAAAGACTCCTTTCCGGGTGTGTGAAGGCCGCTTTAGATTTTGGACGCTGGCGCTGGGGAGGGCAACCCCTCCCATGGCGTGACAGCCAGCCGGGCCATTTTCCATTTTAGGATACCCAAATTCTATTGGGGCCGGGAAAACATGCAAAAACAACGGTTTTTTAGGGCCAGATAGTCCCTGCACCTATCCTTTTAAACTGATTCCCCTGTGTTTGGATGTTTTTCCCTGCTTGCATGCGTTGGGAGGGGGGGGGTAAATAAAAAATTGCCAGAAAGGGCCCCTTAGGGTTTTGCCCCCCTTTCCTGCTGCTGCCCCCTACGCCTACTTGGCACTCTACGCTGTCACGTCGCTGAGGGTTGTTCCACCGTGACATTTGGGGAACGTTTAAGCAGACGCAAAAAGATGTCTTCCCCGTTTATCAATTTAGCAAGGTCCCCCATTTCCTGCAAATTTTCTCTCTAAATTTGGGGGGGTGGAAGGAAAAATGTTTATTTTTTTTTTGTAACCCGGGGGTCCAGGGGGTGTCCAAACCCCGTAAAATGTTGTTCATTTTTTATGGCCCTTAATGCCCAGGACATGTTGGAGGAAATGGGGCATCCAAGCACCATGTGAGAGATGGGCCTTTTATTTCCCAACCCCCCCCCCCCTCTGGGTCGAGGGGGACAAGCAAAAATGATCCTTTTCCTTTTTTTTTTCCTTTCCTTTCCCCCTCCCTCAAATTTCCCCCCCCCCACCTCTTTCCAAGGCGGGGCGTCGTAAAATCGGTTTGGGCTAGGAAAACCTCCCCTCCTCCCCCTCCCCCTGCCTCCGGCACCCGCTTCAAAAACAGCCCTGGCCCGGCCTGAAAAATGGGACCCTGAGAGCTAAAGCGCCCCCTTGCACTAGCCCCGGACCCGAACCACTGCCTAAGAAGACCGATAAAATTTGAAACTTCGGGCCTTGGGATTTGGGCGGAGAGAAAGGCTCCCCCTGTTTCCCATTGGCCTCTCCCTCCTTCCGTCGCTGGCGGGGCCTGTTTTTTTTCAGAGTGTCCAACGATCGTTTCCCGAAAACTACGAAACACCACAAAAGCCTTGCTGACAAGGGCTTTTTTCCGCCCCCGACCATTTTTTGGGGGCCCTTTTTCAAAACTGGCAAGGAAAGGGGCAGAGCTCTTTCCCCCGCCTCCCCCTCTCCGGGGGTTTTAAAAACCCCGATTTTCCCCAAACCCCTGCTTGTTTAGGGCCCGGTTTACTTTTGTACTGCGGAATGGGATTGCGCTGCCCCACAATTTGCTGGACAAAGTTTGGGGGGGAAAACCAGCGGGTTTCCAAAGCCCAAAAATTTAGCGGTTGACGGGGGGGCCCAGCTGACGCTGTTTAAAGCAGCCCCCAGGGCGAAGCGGGGGGGCGAACGGGGGAAGTGCAACTTTAGAAACCCCGAGGGCCTTTCCCTTTACCGCATCCCCGAAACCCGGGGGAGCTCCTTTTAAAATTTTTTGGACGACAAGGTTCATGCCCTTTTCCGGCAAGGGAAGTCCCCCACCTACCGATCTTTTTTTTTTAAGGGGGCCCCCGATTTCCCCCCGTTAAAGCACACCAACCCCTTCCCCGGGACAAAGGGTTTCCCCTTTTCACCCAGCCAGCGCTCGGGCCCCCTTTGCGGAAGCCGTCCACAGCTCCTGACCTGTGTGGGGACGGTTTTCCCCAAGGGCAATTAATTTCCAAAAACGGGGCCGGTTTTCTCTGGGCAAAGTTATGCCACCAAAAGGGCCTTGGGGGGAAAAGCCCTGCACCTCCCCCCGCGGTTTTAAGAGCGGCAAACCCAGCCGATAGCCACAGTCACCCCCAGAGGGCAATTCCCCCCCACTCACCCAGTGGGGCTGTCACAGAGATATAGCGGGCCTTTGGGCCCTGCTTACAAGGGCCCCTGTGTCGGGGTTTAGATGGACCTTTTTTCCCCCGGGCACAGAGCAGACCCCAACCCCCGCTTGAAATTTTAGATGACACGGGCCCGGCCAGGGCGGGACGGCTTTTTTTGGCAAAGAAAAACCTGCTCGGGATCTGAAATTGGGGGGCAGGACGAGGGCCATGGGCGGGGCGGAAAAAAATCTGTTTTTCCCCAGCGGGAAAAGGGAACTTTTTCCAAGGGCCCAAAAAAATGGGAATGCCGACAAATTTAGCCCCCTTTTTTTGGGTTTGGGGTGGGGTTTGGGTTTTAAAATGTTTTTCTGCTCCCCAAAAACCCGGAAGACCCGAAGGCTGGCCCGCCAACTGGCCGCTGTAAACCCTGCAGGCGGGCAAACTTGGGAAGGAAGGGAAGGGGGAGGAAAGGTTTTCTTTTGGTGCCCCGGTGGTAAATCGGGGACGGTGGAGGGGAAGCGGGGGGCGAACCCTGAACAT
This sequence comes from Phyllomedusa bahiana, assembly GCA_025379985.1. Taxonomy (NCBI): domain Eukaryota; kingdom Metazoa; phylum Chordata; class Amphibia; order Anura; family Hylidae; genus Phyllomedusa; species Phyllomedusa bahiana. The sequence continues at coordinate 22,906 of JAODAL010022131.1, read as the reverse complement.
GGGCTCTGAGAGACCCTGGGCAGCTGAGGGGAAGCTTGGTGGTGGGGGAGGAGGGGGAGGCGGAGACAGAGGGTGGGGGGATAGGGTTTTGGGGCCCGGCGTTTGGTCTTTTGGCCTTTTTTGGCCCAAATGTTCCCTCCCTTTCAAAATTTTTCATTCCCTGCATGTGACTAGACATGTTTGGGGGGGTTAACCACCCTTTAAGGGTTTTTGCCTCCCACCCTTTTGCTTTTTCGGGGAAAGGCCCCCAAAAGACATCGTTTGGGGGAATCAGAGGCTTTCTCAAAGAAGGGCCCCGGGTTGAAGGGGGCCTGGGCCTGTTTTAACCGGCGATTTAACGAAAGCGGGGTTTTTTCGCGGGCCGTGGCTGGCGGAATCATATCAGCGGAAATTCTGCGACCGCCCTCTTTCCCCTTTTTTGTGGCGGGACCCTTATTTGACACCCCCATCGGCCCTTTCCCCTCCTTTCCCCTGATGAAGAGCTCGCAAAACAAATTTTTTGCGGAAAAAAACCAGGATGGACCCGCAAATTTGTCATCATATGCATCATCACATCAACACAGGTGACTTGGTCTTTCCCGACTTTTGCAAACCAGAACTGCGGGGCCCACAAGCCCAAGGGGGACGGCAAGGGGTTGCCCGACCGCCCGGGGGGGTTTTTTCCGATTGCCCCGGGATTCCCCTTTACCCCCTTTTGATTTGGGATCATTTAAATGGGCCGGGAGAGCCCGAAAAAATCACCTCTTTATCTTTTAACATCCTCTGACCCCCAAACCCCATTTTGTCTCCCAAAAAGGTCTTCAGACAATGGATTAAAAAACATGGTGGGAAAACGAGTTTACTTTGGGCTGCTTTAAGTTGGACGGTATGCTGAAGAGGCTGATGAACGACATTTGCCCCCCGGTGATTTGCAGGACGAGGGAGGTAAGACTGCAAGATGCAGGTTGCTTTAAAACCCGAAAAGGGACAAATTGGCGACGATTTTCGTTATTTAAATTTAAAACGGGGCCCCCTTTAAACCCCGGGCGATGAAAAAGGCCCAACCGGCCCCAAAAGGGAAAACTAACGATCCGCTGGCATGCGTGTTGTCGCCACCCACGGGAAAAGGAAGCACCTTTCTCCCCCCGAAACCCTCCTCCATTGCTCCCCCCCCGCTTTGTTTGCCCCTTTACCCCCCTGCATTTCACTCCATTTTTCAAAAATTTATAAAAATTTGAGAAGGTATGGAATAGTTTTGGGAAAGTCCCCTTAATTAAAAGACGGAAAAATCAAAAAACCCCCCCAAAAAATTCTCAAACCCCTCCAATAAAAACCCCAAAATTTGTTTGGATTCAAATTTAACTGCAAGGTGTCTTCAAAAAATTTGGAAACTGGGCAAAAGCCAAAAAACACGTAACTGTTATGTTTTTGGGGAAAAAAAAATAAACGGTATTTTTTGCACCTTTTAATTCACCTGTGGTGGGAAAAAAAAATTGCTGGGGGTTTTTTTTTAAAAATTTTCGTAGATGCTGCGTCCCAAAGAACAGTTTCTGGGGGCGAAAAATCCAAAAAAAAACGTAACCGTGATGTTTTTTGTACATACACGGGGATTTTTTGGGGAAAAAACAACCTTGCGGACTACCCAAAATTTCGTATTATATATCCCCCTTTCCCGTTTAAAAAAAAAACAACACCCCCAGGTGTAATGGGAAAAATTTAAAATTTTAAAAACCCTATCTGAAAAGTATACTGATAATAAAAGTGGAAATTTTTGCAGCTAACAAAGAGACCTGCAGTTACGAAAGATTTTGTATAAATTAAAATTCAAAGGTGCCCCAAATCCAGGAAAAAAATTTCCCAAAAACATCTGTTTTAAAAATAAAGAAAATTCCACTACAATTTTCTACAAAAAAGTCCCTTTGGGGAACTTTTAAACCAGTTTTTCTTTTAGATATAGCTTGTCTGTTTTCGCCCGGGGGGCCCCCCCCCCCCCCCCGCTCCCACCGCCGTGAATTTTCAACGGGTAGAAGCTGCTTTAAAATTCTTTAGGGCCCAAAATACATAAAAGTTCAAAACCCTAAACTAACAAATTGGAAGGGTCACCCGCTAAAAGCAAGGGTTTTCTCTGTGCAAAAATAGACAAATTTTTCGCTGAGGTTTGGCCAAACAGAGCGCGGGGCCTTCCCTATGAACGCTGAGAGACACTGAGGCTGAAACGGGAAAACCGCTGTTCTATGTAAAACGAGGCAGGGATTTTTCCCCCAATCGCAACCATACACATCCCACATACTCGCACACAAAACCCCCTGCCAAATTCTGTAATCTGTTTTTGCGGGCCCCCAAAAATTACGGGAACCCGAAAAAGGCGCATCTTAATAATACCCCAGTTTTTAAACCCTTTAAATTTATCGCATGACTGGAAATTCGATCACCATAAAAACCTTGCCGATTTAAACTTTGTCGAAAAAAATCGCTCAACACTATCGGGAGTGATCACACAGGTCGTAGCTAAGGACCTGAGGAGTATGCACCCCTCAAAGGGGGTACTCAAAAAGGTAGGGCCTGTTAATGGGCACATATTGCAAAGTGACTTGTTTTTGCAAGATCTTTAACATAAAAAGCAATCCTTGTAGTGAGACAACCCCTTTAACCATTAAGACACCATAGTAGATGCAGTAGTGGGGATCTGGAATTAAATTTCAGGCCCTTTCACCCGACTGTCCCGCTTGCGACGCATACGCGGGGTGCCAATCGGTTGCCATGCCTGGTGAAGGCCTTTGTGCCTGCCATGAACAACTTTTAATTTCAACCTACAAAAATCTGAAAAACTTGTTTTTTAAAAAATGGCAATACAATAAAAATTTTTTTCATATTCACCAAATCCACCAATCAGCAAATTAAAGGGGGTTTTTCCCAATGTAAGTTACTTTGGGGTCCTCCAAAATGGTTATTTAAACACTTTTTTTAAATATATGTGATTACAAAAAGGAAGCCTCGAGAACTACAGCTTTCTTTTTCCTCCCTTTTTACCTGACATTTACATTGGACTACCAGGGGCGACCCGGCCGCCTTGCGTTGTCTGCACTGCTTATCTGATGACGGGAAAATAAGACTAGCAAGGGACTGGGGAAAATATCCGTCTTTTTGTATGGGGAATCCACTGGTTCTAAGTAATTATTTTGTGTAAACATTGTAACTCTCCCCGGCATCTCTCTCAGACCCCTCCTCCTCCCCCCATGACTAAACAGCTGAGAAATTTTGGGGGTCTCATGATAATAACAGTTAGGGAACTGCTTTTGGGGCAAAACCCTTTTTAACCCCTTTAACCGAACCCTGAAAAGTAGTTAATGCCCAGAACATTTTTTTTTTTGTTTCTGCCTCCTTGTTTTCTCAAACTGAAACTTTTTTTTATTTTTTTTTAATGATGCAGTTGGATGGGGCCTCTTTTTTATTCGAGACAAGTTGTACTTTATGGGGGAAATGTTTAAGTTCACTTCTAAATAATTGCGTATTTTTTTTTTATTAAAAAAAAAAAAAAAAAAAATAAAAAATTTTTTTTTTTTTTTTTTTTTACCCCCTTTACATTTCAATTAACTTGTTAGATAATTCCCTACAGGTTATTACGGTGTGTGGATACCAATATGTTAGTTTTTTTTTTCGTGCGTGCAATTTATGCACAATTTTTTAATTGCATATTTATTATTATTTTGTTTACTTTTTTTACACTTGTTTTTTTTACTTTTACTCCCATGAAGGGAGAACTGTAACTTTTTTTACTTTTTTTTTTTTTTTACATTTGTAATATTTAGCAATCATATATCTAATACATTCGTGTCAGTCTGACACAGGAGTGATCAGGACAGCACAAAGTCCCTCCTAGTCCGGGTTTGTTACACAGACGCTTGGGGCCATTTAGGTCCCCGAGCTGACGTGCAGGCTCTGTTGGCTGAATCGGCCTTGAATCCTCGTCTGGTTTCATTTTGGAAACCGCTTTATGGCTGTGTCCACACAGCAAATGACAAAATTTGCTGCGGCTTTTCGATTCGGTCGTTTTTTGTTGGACAGTGCAGCGTAGAGCACTATTTAGTTTTTTTTACGCGGATCCATGCGAAAAAAAACAACAAAGCTTTCTGGTCGTTTTTCATGCCATCCCATTGGCTTAATAGTAAATTTTCCAAGTGAAATATAGCGGAAGAATAAACCTGTCTTTTGAAATCCTGACCTTAGAAAATCCGTGTGTGCTACACTCTTCTTTTCTATTAAGCTCTATGGGGATGGTTTTACAGTCTGTTTTTGACCGTTCTGAAAATATGAAACCACATTATAAATCCTCAGCGCGGATTTTTGGTCGCTTAAAAACTGCCTCTGAAATCCTCATTATATCCTTGTGAAAAAATGCAAATCCTTATTGAGCAGATTTTTTTTTATTTGCAGATCCGCGTCCAGTCCTTGCCACATTTTGTGAGGCTTGAACTCTGGTTTTGGAATCTCCATGGTTTCCTGTGAGCATTTAAAGCGCTGAATCTGCCTCAAAATTTGTTTGTCGTTTTTTTTTAATCATCAGAAGTAAAAGCCGCATTAGAAAAAAAAAAAAATCGGTGTTGTGTGAACAACCCCTCTGATTTTCCATAGAAGACAATGTAAGGCGGTTTCAGTCAGATTTTCACCAAACTGAGGCAATCACCCTGAATCACCCCAACCTGCCGTGTGAACGTCCCCTTAGGCCTTTTCACACGGCCGCAAAAAAGGGGGCAGCACCTCCCCGACCCCATAACATCATTACTACGGGCTATACGCCGTGGTAATTAACATGCCCCTTTCCCCCCCGCGCGGTTTCGCCAGCGGGGAAAAGAGAGAATCCATAGTTCTTATGAGAAACTGTGGATTCCCGTAATGACGGGGAAGGATTTCCCCGTAATTTGCGGGACGCCGCGAATTAAGGGCAAAATAGGCCCCCAAATAAGCCTGTAAACATACCATTTCTAGTCTGTGATGTAGGCCTGTTAGCTGACAGCTGGCAATACACTGAAGTCCCCTCATGTAATTTGGGTAGAATAAATCAGCAAAGGGAGGGTTTTTATTGGGGTCAATCCCCTGAAAAACATGGGGGGGGATTTAAACGTGCAGTTTTTTACTTCCCCAAATCGTCAGGTAAATCGCAGCAAGGTCGGGAAATTGTGAATTGCCCGTAAGATAGTTTGTCCCCATTTTGGCGTTCTCTGCACTGTATTAGCTGACTCCTATTCTGCTGGCAGTGCAGTTTTGCCGGCATTAGGAGATGATGTCCATAACAGAATAAATCATATGTTCACATCATGGATGAAACCTTAAGCTGCTATTGATCTCTTCATCTCCAGACTGACTGCTTTAGAGCATGTTCTGTTATAATTGAACATTAAGTATTTATGTTTTTATCATTACCCCCTTTTATATCCCCAACATGGGTGGACGTCAGTTCTATCTAGACCTGTCCTCCGTCCGCATCGGGGTGGATTCAGATATTCATTAAAAAAAACAAAAACTATTTTTCTTCGCTCACCACAGGGACATGCAGGAATACGGTCCCAATTTAAATAAATCGTTGGTGAAACCCCTGCGGATAGGTCTCTCCAGAAGGGGCCTCATGATAAATCTGTCTAGGTCTAAAACTCACTTTGTTGCCCATACAACCAATCGGAGCGCACCCTCATTTTTTCCAAGCACTATATGAAATGGGGGGGGGCCCGCTGATTGGTTGCTGGGGCAAAAAAGTCTTTTTACCCCCTAGACCGTTTTCATGAATGTGGCCCAGTGTGTCATCCAGCACTCAGAATAATAGAAAAATCTAAACTTTATTCACAAAAAAATTAAAACCTTGCGACCACCATCTGATGCGTTTCGAGCAATAGCTCTTTCTCGTGCATTGGTTTTAGGGTAGGTTCACACAGCGTTTTGGGTCCATGTGAACATGTGCTTTTGGATGCGTGTTTGGGTCTGTCCGTCGGATCCTAAATGGACCCAAACACGTATCTAATAGTGAGCAATATGATTTTGCACTGCTCGCAATGTAAACAGTTCGACTTCACTGATGTTTACATTTGGGGTTTGTCGGATCCTTTTTTCTGATCCGTTCCAAGAATTGAATTCAAGGGGGGGGAGCCCTAAATAAAGTAAGGAGTGATCCCCTGCATCCAACATAGATCCAAACATGCAGCTGCGTTGGATCCGATTGACGCTATGTTTTTTGGATGACATTTTCGGATCCAACACGGACCCGAAATCATATCCAAAACCACCATGTAAAAAACCCTAAAAGCGCTCTTAGACTTTGTTGCCAATAATTTAACATTCAAACCATTTGCCCTTTGGTTTTTTCCCGCCGTTGTTTGTCTTATGCAAAACAAGGTCATGAGCTGCGAACATTGCAAAAATTTGAACACCAGTGGACCTATAGCAGCAGCAGCTACATGGTTATGTGGATGTGGCTTCTCGTAGGAGATGTCCTGGTAATTTACCAGGGTCGGCAAACAACCAAAAAATTCGTAACTCTTGATTTTCCACGTTTTTTAAGATCTCTGCTAGATTCTTGAATAGGGCCGCAGGTTTTTTTCGCAAAGAGGAGCGTGCTGGTGATGTGATAAATACACGTGGCGGTATTTTGGGGTTTCTGTATAGAGTTGTATGGAAACAGTGAGGTTTCCTTTTCAGTGACAACAAGCAGAGATTTTGATTAATACAAAGTGTGTGTTGGAAATTGCAAAAATGTTACAAATGATTTAACCCTTTCAATTTAATAAAGTACTTCTGCGAACTTGAAAAAATACCAGTAAGGGGGTTTTTCCAGGGAAGGGTTTTTGGACGGTTTTTTAGACGGTTTTTGAAGTTTTAGCAAAAGCGGAAAAAATTGCAACAAACCTTTCCATGGCTTTTAATTTTAAAAAACGCCCAGCAGTCCCCCGAACGGTTTTTTTTTGCCGGGCGGGTTTTTCAGCCGCCAAAAGGAACGCAAAACATTGAAAATGCAATTCTCCCACCGGTTTATAACGAAAATTTTCATGGTCAAGTTAAGGCTCAAAACGTAAGCCGCCGTTTTTTGGGGGCGGTTTTTCGGTTTTGCAAAAAAAAATGAAGAATAATACTGCCTTTAAAATGGGTGTGTTTTTGGAGGTTGAAAAACATCCAAAAATTTTCTGGGAAACCCCGGGCAAAAAAATTCAAAACCGAAAACAGCTGAAAAACAGACTGGTTTTGTGACAAAAACAGTCCAAAAACAGAGCTGTTTTTGTCCTTTGCCGTGTGAACGCACCTTAAGGCAATGTTCACACGGCTTATTGGCGACGTAATTGCGAGGACGGATTTTGCCTCGCAAATTTCGGGTGCCATACAGTGGGGGCGGGGGGGGGCAGTCGCCTTTCCCATAGACAATCATTTTTCACAGGCGTAACCCGTAAATAATTGACATGTCGCTTTCCCCCGCCCGGCGGATTCCTGAGGTGTAATCCCCTATCTCTATGAGAACTGTGGATAACCGTAAACCTGGACTGATTTACCTTTGGAGGGCAAATATTGAAATCGGGCCCAAAGTAAGCCCTGGGAAAAAAGGCCTAAGGAAGTTTTACAGGCTTTAAAGGCAAAGGCGCAATTTCGCCCCGCAGTTAGCCGTGTGGGCCGGGGCGGACGGGGGAGGGAGCGGGAGGGGGGCACCTCGCCGGCCCATAACTCATTTAGCGGCGCATATACGCCCCTAGAAAATGACAAGTCAATTTTTCCCCCCCTCGGCGTATTCGCCGGCAAGGAGAGGAGACGTAATCATATTCTCTAGAAAAATTGGGGTTTGCGTAATGAAGGGCGTTTCGGCCCTGGTAAATTGGCACTTTTGGCGCGAAAAACGGACCCCAAATACGGCCATTTTTAAGCCGTTGAACTGGCCTAAGGGTGGTTTACACGGCATGGAAAAAAACCGGGTGTCCCCGGGCCGGTATTTGTCGGTTTTTTCCGGCTGTCCCCCACGGCCGCAGGGGGACGGTTTTTCCCCCCGATGACGGAGAACACTTCCTCCCCCCATTAGATCACATTTTCCTTCCAGAAACTGGACGGAAAAGAAAAGAACATCAAATGAATTTTGGTGGCCCAGGAGGAAAAACGCCGGGCGAAAACCCGTGCATGTGGGCTGCCCCAAATTCCTTTTTAAGGTGCCGGTATTTTTCCTTTGCCCTGGGGAGAGCCCTTTTGGGGGGATGGGGGGGGTTGGGGCTAATTTTTTAAGGGAAATAATAAAAAAAAAAAAAAAACCCCTTTGCCCCCCATGTTTTACCCAAAAATTATTCTCCTTATATAAAATGTTTCCCGACAGAGAAGGACGCACTTATAAAACTTTTTTTTTGGTGACACTTTTTAATTTTTTTTTTTTAAAACATAAAAAAATTAAAAAAGATTTTTTTTTAATTTATTATTTTCCTATAATATTTTTATAATTATATTTTTAAAATATTATAAAAAAAAATAATATATAAATTAAATAATGTAAAAAATTTTCATAAAAATGCAGCCCCAGGTATCCCTGAAAAAGGCTAAAAAAAGATAGAAAAATTTAGAAAGCTTTTTAAAAACCAGTCTAAACAAAATTAAAATGTCCCTGGTCTGGTCTGGAAAGGGAGCCAGGGGGTTAATGACCCAGTCAGGAACTGTTTAAAACATGTCTTTGTTTTTTATTTTTGGGATTTTTTCAACAAGTTCAAAAAATGCAAGATGTGAACTCGGCCTTAGATTTTTAGGTTGAAAAAAAAACTCAAAATGTGTTTTGTTTAAAAGGGCAAGAAAAAATTATTGTCACAATGTTTGCCCTAGAAGCCCAGGAGATCAAATATGGGCAGACTTGTGCCTGTTCACAAGAGCAAGACCTATATTATGTAATTTCCTGATCTGGGCACAGACTGGAAGCTTAACACAGAAAGTCCAGATGATAATAAGCAATACAGAAATGAACTTGCAGGAATTAATAGTTTTGAAATGTAGCTGTTTCCTAACCTTCTCCATTAGAAGGTTTTTCCAGTGAGTTGCTTCTATGGCATATGAACTAGATAGAGCAGAATAGTGGGATCGGTGGGAGTCTGACAGCTGAGACCCCCATGATTGTAAGAATAGAGGTGCCCGGGCCAATTCCCTGCGGCAAAATAGTTTGATCATGCGCCACTGAGTGCATTTACCATTCTGTTTAATGGAGCTACTTATCCGATAGGATCATGGAGCAGCGTGGGGGGGTGGATGTCTTGGGAATCGGGGTGCCATCATTTTGTTCCATTATTTGGTTGATAGGACGTCAATGTATTTGCATAAAAAAACCTTAAATACAGAATGTAAGACATCTTAAAAGAACATTCCCATCATAGACATATGTGGTATTAGCAGGCAGGACTTTGAGATATTGGTGTATGGGTTTCAGATGTCAGTATAGCATACATGGAAATGCCCCTTTAAACCCCACCATCAATTAGACCAAGGACAGCCTAAAATGATGACTAAGCAATTCAGGGCTGTGGCGTCGGAGTCGGTGCCCATTTTGCAGGTGTTGGAGTCGTTAAAAAATAGACAATATAGAAATTCAATGCAGTCCCAAAGAGCACGGGGTTTTTGGCTCGTCCCAGGTAACTGCCCCCTTTTTCTTAGCCTCATCAATAGGTAGTTGAGCTTTTTGCGAGAGGCCCTTACACCGTTTCTAAAATTGTAAGTAGCTTTTTTAAAATGTAACTTTGGTTGTCTGACGTATACCCTTTTATAGAAAAAGCTGCAAATATTTTGGGGCGCTAATAAAAAAAGGTTATTATTATTTAAATGAGGATTTTTGGGACCTGGAGCAGAAAGGTTGCACAGGGAAAGTTTCCCGTCCCATAAAAACAGTTTAACCCATTTTCAACAAAACTTCACTTTATATTTACAACTTATAAAGTTTTTTGGTTCAAAGTTGTATCCTTTAAATTTAAAATTTCCGACAAGCAAAAGGGAACAATTTTTTTAAATTGTGACTTTCGGGCTCCATATCTAACATCATTTTATAGACAACATCTGCCCGGGGGTTCGTTTTTGGTGAAGACCTGCTTGAATTGGGCCCAGACCCAGAAGGTTAGGAGTTTAAAAACCCAAATTTTTTTTTTGGAGCAAAACAAAAACAATGCATTTACATGACAAAATCGCAAAAAAGCAGTTAAATAATGTATGTTAAAAGGTAAGATTTCTTAAATGAGGGTAGTCAGTTCAAAGCTTAGTCGATGTGGATATGGAGCCTGAAAGTCAAAAGTTTTAAAAAGTTTCCATTTTGCTTGTCAGTGTTGTTTCCTAAATTAGCTTTTATTATTATTATTATTTATTATTATTTTTATTGTTATCAAAGGGGATAAAAGCCTGAGTTACCATTTTAAATACACAAAAAATCACTTAAACAGTGCCATGTATAGGGAACAGGGGTTTGAGTCAAACTTTTGGGTTTCCGATCCACACCCGCTAAGCATGAACCTCCTTCTCTGTGATTTTTGTTTACAGTAACCTTTTTTTTTTTTTTTCCCATTTTGTATTGTTCATATGCAGTGCTCCTTCTGCAGGATTATGTTCTCTCCTGTTTAGCAGAGCCCTTTTGCATATTACGATCAGCATCTCATTATTTTTTCTTCATCCTAGGGGGAAAAGATCTAGCCAAGCTCTTTGGGGAGGTGTTTGACCTGGAGACTGTGGAAAAAAATTATCCAAGGCGGGCCCGTCCCCCCCAGATCAGGGCAAAAGTATGGAAGGTAAGAATATTCCATTAAATATATAAGTTCTTAATTTAACAACCTGTATATTAAGGGGGTTTCCCGTGGCTACAATAGTCTATACAGATTAAGCCTGCCACTCTCACTAGCCCAAACCGGGATTCTCCTCTGCCTGTGAGGGCAAACACCCCCAAAAAACCCGTCGGCGATGAATATCTGGTATGGCTTTAATCCCATTCACAGGTTAAAGGAATGAATTCTTTTTTTTTTGAATGGCTAAGGAGGTGATTAAGCGTGTTAATTTTTGCCTGCATGGACGTCAGTGATCTCACTCTTAGGGCTATATTCACACGGCTTATTTTGGGGCGTTTTAGCCCGTAATTTCGGCGTACTTGCGAATTATGGGTGAAAACCGTCCCGTCAATGTAATCCACATTCTATAGAGAAAAATATGGATTATGTCTCCCCCCCGCTCGGGTATTGTCCGGGGGAAGAGGTGACATATATCAATTATTCACAGCATATACGCGCCGAGAATAATAAATGTCTATGAGGCCGGCGAGCCGCCCCGCCCCTGTACACATGGCGTAATTGCGGGGTGAAATACGTCCCGCAATTAAGCCGTGTGAACGTAGCCTTACAAAGGATACGAGTCGCCTTCCACGCAGTGTCTGGCTACGTTAGATATGTATAGACCTTGGTGTGAGCCTGGGACTTTGTTGATGTTATTTCGTTCCTGGCACGTCCACCTCTTGCTGGATGGATGGACTTCATGTCATATTCTTCCAGATGTCAGGGCCTCAATGATGGCAGTTCGGCAAATTTATTCGACCAGTGACGCTATCTATGAGATGGTATAATGTTTATTCTCTTTTCTGGGAAATCTTCTTCATGGCTGCTCGATAACAGTGACTTTTGAGTGGGTATCGGCCTATTATCACACTGTGATATTAGGGAATGTGAGAACAGGTTTTAATTTGTAGTATATAAGAAGAAAAAGATTGTCTGAACCACCAGGAGCAAAACAATAACAATGCAGTTACATGACAAGAATCTGCAGAACTGAAAAAAAATTGAAAATATGCAAAACGCTGCAATAAATGGAGGAAAAAACTATTTTCAATAAAACATGTCCTGAATAATATTTGTGAAACCTATGAATTTGTTCTAAAAAAAAGTCTCCATCAGATCCTCCTTCATAGATCTCATTATTTTCAGGCTAGAGAAACGGCCCTCTCTACACATAAACTTGGGTTTGGTGGCAAAGCGGTGACCACAGGGGGCAACATCTCTTACAATGTCAAGGTAATTATGATTGCCTAAGCAACTGTAAGTTTTGATGAATGGTGATGAACTCTTCTAATGCTTTCGAGAACAAGTGAAAAATGTTGTTGAAATCTGTCAATCTGTTGCTATGGGGAGCGGTTTCTTTTCCCTTGCAGGCAAAACACTTGCTGCTCCAATGTCATCCAAAAACTTTTCTAAATTACATTCCTCATGTGATAAGGCTGAAGATATGGGAGCAGTAGCACTGGCCGGACCCAATTCCTCTTGCTCTTGGCACCGCATTGTAAGAATTGTATCAACTTATTATATATTTTGGGAGTTGGTCCATTTTATGATGACTCCAACTCCTGCAAAATGGGCTCCGACTCCACAGCCCTGATGAATATCTATACATCGAGTATTGGTCATACAGGATATTGTAGTTTTGTCCAATTTAAGTAAATGGGATTAAGTTGCAATGCCGGTTTAAGTAAATGGCGTTCGGCTGCAATACCTAGCACAGCCATTATTGAATATACAGCTTATTGGTGTAAAGATGGAGAAGGTGGCATGTTGGCCACAGTACAGCTTCCTTTCATAAAGGTGATCCAGAGGGACAGTCCAATCCCTACAGCTTTGATAGTGGTGGCCGATACTGGGATAGGTTGTTAATACCACAGTACCAAAAACCCACTTTAACTGTGAGAAACATTCGTGTTGAATATAGGTTCTGTTCACACTGCGTTTGAGCCTTCTGTTGTAGGATTTTTCCAGCATATAATCCCAGTGGAAGTCTGAGGTATTCTACTGTATGTAAGTCATAGGGTCTCATTGTACAAAAACAGTCACATAGTCTGCAAGGTAAAAAAGCTCTGCATCCACCCAGTTTAGCCTATGTTCCTGCAGTGCTGCTACAGAGGAAGGCAGAAGACCCATAGGGTAGAAGGCAATTTTATTTTTTTATATTCCTCATAGTCCACAACACTGTTCTGCACAGCAAAGAATGTATACTAACCTGTACCATCCTACAGAATGCCAATTGGACACTCTTGGCATGTGTTGGGTGAACAGAGTCCTATGAATACTTTTGGCAAACACCAAATGTATTTTTACAAGCCTCGTGAACAGAGCCTTTTATTATGTTGCACTTTGTTGTGGATGTGTGCGGTGTTCTCTTTGCGTACTCCTGAAATTCTAATCCTATTTATATTTGAGTGCATTTTGTAAAACATTTACCGCATTAAATGGTTATTTTATAGGCAAATTTTAAAATGTCATTTTTGCAAAGAATGTCTCTTCTCCCCCCCATACACAGAGCAGAGCAAGAGAGGCACATGGCCGGGTGATGTCATGTAAGTGAATGTGTGTCCACGGGAATATTTCTGATGTGTGTTTTGTTTTTTCCCCCTTTTAGATTGCATTAAATGTTGCAGGAAAAGGGGACAGTTTGGCAGCATGGGACGGCTCTTTGGATCTCCCAGAACAATCTGTCATTCATCAAGATTGTCAAAATCTTATAGGTAAGACTTGTCTTGAAGGAATGTATGGATCAAACAGTAGTTGCAGAAACACTTGTGAAATGTGTATTTACTCAAGTCATTGACGTGGCTGAAGTGTATGTATACAGTTGAGAGGGTGGATAAGGTAACCCAAACAGCACCACAATAGCCTGAAATAGTCTAAGGGCTTATATACAATCACTGGCATAGACTATAAAACGTATCCTTTAATAATATTCTAAAATACATTCATACTATACCCAAAAATTAACGAACCCTAAAAATTTCCTACAACTATACTAGCTGACAGTTTGCATGTGGGGATATCGTCCCGATAAGGACGGCCCCACCTAAAGAAAATTAAGTTAAGTGACCTGTCAAGGGTCACTTAACAGGTCATAGGCCATTTTTTCTCTAGTACACATACATTTTCCTGATTGTATACTGTACTTACTAGTCAGACCTTTTAGGTGGGGCTGTCCTTATCGGGATGATGTCCCCACTTGCATATTGTCAGCATCGTTGTAGGAATTTTTTAAGGGTTAATTTTTGGGTAGAATATGAATGTATTTTAGAATATTAATAAACGTTAAGTTTTATAATCTGTTCCAGTGATTGTGCTGAAGTGTATGTAATAAGGTAACTGGCACCAAGTTCATTCATTCATTGATTTGGTTGGATGTGGAGATAGAAGAGCAGTGTGAGTGACACTAAATGTGAACTTTACCTCTAACAAGATCAGAAGTCATTGATTTGTGGACTTTAATTACCCATTGATTTTCCTTTAATCTTACAAATAAAGATCAGGTATATTTTGGTACTAGGCGCATTGATTCAACTCACAAACCTGAAGGTAGCTCGGCGCTAGAGACATCGGTTACATCAGGTGGCTCACCCTCTGCTGTATACTCTTTTATATATTTTTTTTTTTTTCCGTGCTAAATGGAATGATTGGAATTGTAAGTTTATTAACAGTTCACTACTTCTGTTCCTCCAGAGCAGCTCACAGTACCCGAAGAAAGGAGACCTGTCATTCTCCAGGACATTGAAGCTGTAGTCACGTTTTATTGTAAATCCCGTAATGTCAAGTACCATGAAAACGTTAGCTGGCTTTACCTTCTAAAACCACTGGTGGACCTAAACTTGTCACGGAGCGACTTCTATAATTGCTTCTATGCAATCATGAATAAGTATATTCCAAGGTATTTCTGAATTTTTTTCTAATAATAAGTATGTGTGTACAGTACAAATGGTAGTCAGCACACCAAAAGTTTATTAGGGGAAACAGTAGTATACCTGTTTAACCCATGTGAGGTAACATACACCATCATTTTAACTTTTAAGGATAAGTAGGCAGCAGTAGTTCCAACATTTCGGGTGGGTAGCCCCCCTTGAGGCTTCGGTCAACCGGGTAGGTAGCACATTCCATTTACAGTAGCACACTATCAACTAAAGAAACTATCAAAGGGGACATAGACATTTTTGAAAAAGCATTTCTGCTATCTAGGATACATGAACAATTTTTGAGGTTATTTGTTCCATACACTTTTGATCAAACTGCTTAAGCCCAACCTCTGAAACGTCAACTAGTATCTTTGCAGGTGGGTCCTACAATATTGTTACTATCCTGGGGACTGTTGTTCTGACATCATAATTCAGGGAGTGTAGGAAAACCAGCTTCCGAGTACGCTTGCCACTGATTTAAAAACCTGTGAAGGTGGTGGAGTGCAGAAACCAAAAATGGAGGCAGCCACTCAATCCTTACACAAAACTTGAATCAATTATAATGGGTGTGTACATCAAAAAAACCTTTTGAAAAAATATGAGCATAGGTGCATAACTGGTGTGGCTGCTATTTTACGAACACATTCCTGTTTCAGTGGCACACTATTCAAACTAAAGAAACTATCAAAAAGGGGGGGGGCCATAGGAATTTTTGAAAAAGCTCTTTTCTGCTACCTAGGATACCTGAAATATATGTTTTACGTTCTTAGTTCTCACTTTTGATCAAAAAACTGCTTAAGCCACCTCTGAAACGTCAATGAGACCTCAATGCAGGTGGATCCTACACTATTGTTACCTCTCCTGGGGACTGTTCAGACCTCCATACTTTTTTCAAAAAGGTTTTTTGGGATGTGCACACCCATATATTGTTTCTAACAGGGTAGGTAGCATTATACAGTAGTTTTCTACTGCAACAGTCATCAGACTTGGAGCAGTTGTCATCTCCCATCTATGCCCACTAGATGATCTCTCTCCTAAACCACTGTTGCATTAGGAAACTGCTTACAGCACTACATACCCTGTTGACTGACAAAGCCTGAAGAAGGACTTCCAGACAGAAACATTGCTATGGTTACTGTCTACTTGTCATTACATTTTAGAACAATGGTGCATGTTTCCTCACATGGATTCAGTAAAGTATACTACTGTTTCACCTAATAAACTTTTGGTTTATGCTTTAAGGTGGGGAATTACCACCAGGATCTGGCCCCCATGCAGAAAAACACATTGATGTATGTGTGTGTATACATACATACATACACACACACACTACATTATCTCTGATGGATGTTGTGAATAATGGTGACTATGTCGTGCCTGTTTACATACCTGTCAGAGAGTGGAATCTATTCTTGACATTGATATGTTAGGAGTAGGAAAAATGACCTAGTGTAAGATCTGAGTGACTTTGTGAAGGGCCAGATTGTAATGACTTGAAGACTGGATCAGAACATTTCCAAAATGTTGGGTCTTGTGGGGTGTTTCTAAGATGAGAAAGGTGATAGTGGTCCATAGAAAGCCAGTCGGGGAAACGGCAAAAGATTCATGGATGTCTCATTGATGATCTTGGGGTGCTAATGCTAGCCTATATGTTAGAACACACTGAATGGCTACTGGAGCACGCGTTTCTGAAAATTTACTGCTGGCTATAAAGGAAATTGACAGAATGCTAAAGTATTTCAACAATCTTATATTTGAATATTTTTTTCACTTTAGGGATTGTTACAGTAAAGGAAAACCGTTCCACTTATTCCGGCTCCTCCTCCAGTATCACGAGCCTGAACTGTGTTCTTTCCTTAGGACAACAAATAGAAGATCACGCCAGATCTTTATGCACTGAATTGGGTAACTATTGGGTATTACATTGTATTGCACATAACAGCTATCACTGTGTTAAATTTCATTGGACTGTAGTTCTACCCTTTTTTTTTTATTTAACTGAATTTTTCAATAAAGGGATCTTCCCATCTTGCATATCCTATAAATATGTCATCAAAGTGTGATAGATGCGGGTACCCCTTATCTTGGGAACGGGTTGTGCTTGCACACAACTCTCCATTCTGTTCTATGGGAGTTCCAAGTACAGGTAAGCGGTGTGTTTGGCTGTTCTCTGAACTCTCATAGAACAGAACAAAGAGTAGTTTGCATAGTTGTTTCTTATCTTTGTTGCTGACATGAAGACTTTTGGAGGGACTGTTCCCAAAGATAGAATTGCAGGTCACAATCTGGGATCGGCACATATACACAATTGATGGCATATCCTTATCGATATCACATAAAAGCGCAAGGATGGGAACACCGCTTTTTTTAAAGGGGTAGTCTAACTACAAGGATTGCTTTTTTAAGTTATAAGATTTGCCAATAACAAATCACTTTGCAATTTTTGTCATAACAGTGTCCTATCTATTCTGTGAAATCCCCTCTTGCATGGTATGCAGCAGCTCCCTCAGGTTGATAGAGCTACAGACTTGTCAATCTTCTCCTCTGATAGGATGCCAGCAATGGTTGCTACAGCTACAGACAGGCTTATACATGCACAGCTAGTAGAAGCCAGTAAACATTGCCACTGAATTCAAATGAAGCCAAGAAAAAACAGGATGAGGTAAGATGGAGATACAGTGTAGTGAGACAACCACTTTAAAGATCTTGCAAAACAAGTCGCTTTGCAATATATGTCCATTAGCAGTGTACTAACTATTCCTAGATATCCCCTCTTTTTGGGCTGCATCAGCTCCTCAGGTCGCTATAGGTACAGACCCGTTATATCTCTTATGATAGGCTGCCAGCACTGGTTGCTATAGCTACAGACCTGGCTTTTACTGCAGCCTAGTAGAAGCCAGTAAATTCAAAATAAAACCAAGAAAACAGGCCGAATCAGTGTATTGCGACAACCCCTTTAAGGCACTGATGACCAACCATTATAAGACCTCACATGGTCCTGCCCAAGACTTTTTTTTTTTTTTTTTGCTACTATAAGTTTCACACAATGTGCTCAGGTTTTGATGCTTTTTGGATGGACAGTCATCTAAACAAAAGCTGAAAATACAGCTTTTACTTGGAAAAGAGGTGCAAGAGGAAACTTCAGAATCTCCCGTCTGCCTGGACAGCAGATGAACTTGCATGTCTATATGTGTGGCTAGTTATTTTCAGTTGTTCATGACAACCACTGCATTGCAGGTTGTAGGAATGGCTTATGACAAGTTGCTGAGGACCATGTCAATTAGACTTGTCTAACTCTAGACATAAGCTGACATCAGCCAAAACCAAAAGTTGAATTAAAATTTAAATAAAAAATTCTCATTTGTCTTTTAGGTTTTGCATCAAAGAACCACACACAGCTACACTGTGTTAATCTAACCTACACATAGTACCACTATTTTAAAGCGAGTTTCCCTTGCCTTTTATGAAATGTTTCATAAATGTGAGACACTCTTCTACTTTCGTATTTTGCAATATGCAAGCAACCTGTGAAATTCTTAAATAGATAAAACTGCAAAAGCAATCTTGTATCAGAGCCCTGCAATGAAACGGGTGCTGCTTGGGTTACAAATAGGACTGTAAGAGTAACCTTGCCCAGGAGGAGGAGCATCAGGCTTCACTAATACACTCTGCTTAATGGTCTCTTCATTTGTGATTTTTTCAGTTTGGGAGCCTCTTTGCATATCACTGCTCGGTTGAAGTCACACAGGCAATTTGGGATTGCTATTTACAGCAGGCAGATCCATTCTTCATGTACTTCTTGATGCTGATTATGCTTGTCAATGTAAAGTGAGTACATGGGGGGAGGTGTGGTGGTGAGTGCCAGAGCTCGGTATCTGTATTGATCGTGCACTAATGGCTTCTATCTGTATTTGCAGGGAGGGTGTTTTTGGCATGAAGTTATGCGTCTAAGGAAGAAACTTATAAGTTTGTATTGTGAGCATGATGCAAAAGATTTTTTTTATTTTTCTTTAAGGCTATGTCTGCTCGGCAGTGGACACAAACGATCTGAAAACCAAATCCTAAAAGCGTTAATACAATACGAGTTTTTTTTTTTTTTTTATCCTCGTGCACTGTAAAAAGCTGCTGGAAAAAGTCAGTTTTTTGGGGCGCTTTTGGTAATTTTTTTTTTTTTTTTTTGCAGAAATGCAACATTAGATTTACTGTGTACTTCTGCAAAAAAGTGCCTAAAAATGCGGCAAAAAACGTCCGCCACTTTACATAGACTCCAGTAGTAAATTTACCGCCCTGCTCAGTTGTTTTTTGCAACAGGTTTCATAAAAAGTCAACATAATAAATCGAGCACTAAAAATAGAAGTTATGTGGAGATACAGATCGTTTTTACTATACAAGTCTATGGGACCTCTTTTCAGTTGTTTTTTCAGCATTTTTATAAAATGAAAACGCTGAAAAAAACCTGATGTTTTTGTGTGCAGTGGAGACCTCGCCTAACTCTGTGGATTTAGTGTTCGCCATCCAGAGTGACCACATACCAATAAGCTGCCACAAGGTGGAGGATGTATTACAAGAATTGTACACTGTGTTTCTGGCTTGCACTGGAGGTATATGTGTAGGACATGTACATCTGATGGAAGCTTGTGGTATCAGTCACCCAAAAAGCCCCATAATAAAGAGAATGCGTGCTGCAGAGGATACTTTTTTGCAGCACTCTGCTGTGTAGTAAAAAACATAGTTTGACACCAGCACTAACTCTTCTATGTATCTCCCAACTCAATATAGCAATATTTTGGGCAATAGAATAGCTCAAGTCACTATTGATTTAAACAATGATACCTGATTCAATAGTGGTTAATCCACAATTGGCTCTTCTATCCCTATCAGCTCTGTATATCACTCCAAAAGGTCTATAACACATAAAAACTAGCTGGCAGGGTGAGGTGATATCACTTGGGCTACGGGGACCTGTCCAATACAAAAAAATACCAACATGTTTCAGAAGAACACACGTCGCCTCAGCCTGCCATCTAGATTGTATGCGTTAGGCTATGTTCATACGGCTTAATTGCGGGGCGTAATTCGCCGTTGTGACGGGGAGGAAGAGAGCGGGGCGGCCGCACTCGCTGGACCATTGGATATCATTACTAGGCAGCGCGTATACGCCGCTAGTAATTACATGTCATCTTATCTCCCCCTGCGGAGGATTCGCGAGCGGGGAGAGGAGAAGTAATCCATAGTTCTCTTTGAAAACTGTGGATTACCGTAATGACTGGGACGTATTTCAGAACGTAATTCGCGCTAGTAGTGACAATAATGTGCCCATATTTAGGCGTTGTTGAACATGGGCTTAGAGACATGAGCGCTGCAGGACGGAGTGGCGCTCGATCAATTTCAAACACAAACATTCCTTTTACTTTTGTCAGTGAAGTGGTTCGCTGTGGATATCGTTACTATCGGACGCAGTTTAAGAAGGTGCTTATAGGTATGTGGCAAGTGTTCTTATAATCTTCTGGTGCTTTTATGTGTATTTTAAAATGACCTTTTGGAGTTATATATATATATGAAGCTGATTGGGATGGAAGAGCTAATCGTGGATTAACTACTATTGAATCAAGTGTTTATCATTTGTTTAAATCAATAGTGACTTTTGAACTGTTCTATTGCCCGTAATATTGCTATATTGAGTTGGGAGATATATAGAAGTTACCGTTTGTGTCATTTGCTTTTATGTATAATTGGTAATTAAAGTTTGGGAAGCAGGCAGAGTAATCCCTTGACAATTTTTCAGCAGCTCTCTCTTATATTGGCGCTTGTGCTTTTATAATTTTTACAAAAAAACCCACATAATTAACTGTGCTTTTCTATACAGTTTACACACCGGCATGACGAATCCCACAAGAATACCTTCTGACTTTGTCAAGTCAACGTGGACTTTATGGATATGTTTAGAAAGGACCTGTGAAATCTCCTGAAATTTGTTTTAATAAATACTATTGCTCCCCTTGAAATAACAATTCTGGAGCATCTTTCCATAGATCTCTATGTTGTGTGGTTCCCCTGTTTATACCTTCTAGAAATTCATCACCAATCTGTCAGCTGGGTGTTCCCATAGGCGGTTTTGTCCCTGCACAGTGTGACGTTGTCCAATCAGTGATGACAGCGTCATTGTGTGCAGGGACACACCACTGGAATTGTTAACACCCATTTGACTGATTAACACATTTCTAGAAGAAATAACAGAGAAGCAGCACAACACACAATGTTATGAGGAGATGCTCGAGAATTTTTATTTCCTAGTTAACACAAGTAATTACTAACACAGACCTCTCGGGAGATGTCACGGGTTCTTTTCAATGTATATGCGAGTAGCTCATCCCTGTACATTAAACCATGTGTGGATGAAACCATGGCTGCCAGTGCAACACAAGTTTGCAGGTTACATTACTATTTCTTTAGGAAACCTATATGACCATTCCACAGTTTCATCTGAAAACATATGTGGGACCCTGACCTGAAGCTTCTAACGTGTCAGGAAGTTTTATTGGTGGTGGTCTGTGATTGAAACTTCCATCCTCATCAAGAGTTTGCTGGCAGCAGTAAAGCATTGTGTGTTAAAACATTGGTTTTAAACATTGTTCCGCAGTTACGGAAAGAAAATGGGGGTTTAGGCTTGTTACACGACCTTTTTTGGGTTCGTTTTAAGGATTTCCCTTTTTTAAAAGGGTCCGCAAAACGGATCTAACAATGTCATGGATTTTAAAATTGATTCATGGAAAAAAACGCATCGCGTTCCACAGGAATCGGGGATGCGCTTTTGAGAGCTCTCCCGCGCTCACTTTTCGGATCCCCTTTTTAAAAAATTGCATTCAAAATTTTTCTTGCGTTCTACGCAAATGAAACCCAAGGGGAAATGGGTCCCCTTTTGGCACCTTCCAAAAGCGCTCCACACTGTGTGTAGTATTGCTTGCGAAAGTGCTCCAAAAAGCCAGTGCACAGCTGTGGGAGGAGGGGCCCCCGCCCGAGAGTGTACATGAACGCCAAGGGGCTGCCGGCACAGCTGGGCCCAGGGGTGTGCTTTGCCAAATTTTTCACCTCGAAACCGGGAACCCCAATGCTGCACCCACACAGTGTCCCTCACCCCTGTCCTGGTGATCGAAAGGAGGGGACCTGCACCTCTACACTGTTCCCCACAAAGGGACCTAAAGAGTGATCTGCCATCCCCCATTGTTCCTCACCTCTATCCCGGAGATCTGCTACGTGCTGAGATGCGCTTTTCTGCCCCCGAGACCCCATTTTCCGGGGAAAGGGCAGGGCAGATGAAAGGGGGCCCTGGAGGCAGGAGCAGTGAAAAAGGGGCTCTGGGGGCAGGGCAATGAAAAAGGGACTCTGGAGGCAGGAGCCGATGAAAAGGGACTCGGGGGGGGGGGCAGAGATTTTTTTTCCATTCTGAAAACGCATCCGGAAAGCGGATCCCCCAAAACGCAAGTTAAAAAACTTTCATAGGACCAAAAAAAGTTTTAACGTTTCGTTTTTTTGGATCCCTTTCCGGGGCGTTTTTTAAATCAGAAATGATCCTAAAAAGGGTCAAAAACGTTTGTGAACAACCTTAGACCCTGTTTCTTTTTTAGAAAGGATAGAAGCGGAAAGCGATAGAGACAGGTGTACTAAGTCGTTTCTCAAAAAATGGAAACCTTACATTTCCAATACCTTTAGTGATTCTGAGATGCAGGAATTGATGGAACCCTTTCAATACACTGAATTCTATTTGCAGGAAAAATTGAAAGGAACTTTGGGAAAGTTGGAGATCGATTCATAGAGGTTTAGAGAGTATAGTTGAGGGGTATGGGTTTGTCTTTAGTAAAGGGGGGTTGTTTAAGGGAAGAAAATTCTACAAAAAACTCAGGGGCAATTGTGGTTTACGATAATGTTTATTTCATGTGTAGTATATTACAATCTTGTCCAACTCTGTTTCAAGAATGTTTATGCAATACTGTTTATGCTTCTGTTTTAATAAAAAATTTAAGGAAAAAAAAAGGTTTGTTGGCCAAGATTTTGAATAAGTTGCAGTGAAAATGCTTGTGCTTTTTATGTCCTGAAAAAAGGTTTAAAAAAAAAAAATAGAAAATGTATTTTAATGGATACCCCTGTTCTGCTTTGTAGAATTCCTTGAAAGTCCACCTACAAACCTTGAGGCAGCAGACATAGAAGATCTGTCAAATT